>JAKFGQ010000048.1:0-85814 GCA_021498475.1 Saguinus midas | reverse complement strand
ATCCCCTCCACGCAGGCTGACCCCACCCCTCTGATTGCTCTGCAGCTGAATTCCTGAACCCCTACCCAGGCACCACATCAAGGCTGCCAGACATGCTACAATTAAGTAAAGCCTAATTACAGCTATCAACGCAGCTCAGCCCAGCAGTCCGAGGGAGGACAGGAAGATCGATCCTTTTACCATTATGTAATGACCTTCTTTGTCCTTTTGATCTTTGTTGCTTTAAAGTCTATTTTATCAGAGATGAGAATTGCAACTCCTGCTTTTTTTGCTCTCCATTTGCTTGGTAAATCTTTCTCCATCCCTTTATTTTGAGCCTTTGTGTATCCTTGCGTGTGAGGTGGGTTTCCTGGATACAGCACACCTATGGGTTTTGGTTTTTTATTCAATTTGCCATTCTGTGTCTTTTGATTGGTGCATTTAGCCCATTTACATTTAGGGGTAATATTGTTATGTGTGAATTTGATACTGCCATTTTGATGCTAGCTGGCTGTTTTGCCCATTGGTTCATGTACATTATTCATTTTGTTGATGCTCTTTAGTATTTGGTATGCTTTTAGGATGGCTGGTACTGGTTGTTTCTTTCTATGTGTAGAGCCTCTTTCAGGAGCTCTTGTAAAGCAGGCCTAGTGGTGACAAAAATCTCTGAGTATTTGCTTGTTGTCAAAATATTTTATTTTTTCTTCACTTATGAAGCTAAGTTTCGCTGGATATGAAATTCTGGGTTGAAAGTTATTTTCTTTTTTTTTTTCAAATTTTTATTGCATTTTAGGTTTTCGGGTACATGTGCAGAAAGTGCAAGATAGTTGCATAGGTACACACATGGCGGTGGGTTTTGCTGCCTTCCTCCCCTTCACCCACACTTGGCATTCATCCCCAGGCTATCCCTCCCCAGATCCCTTCTCGCTGTCCCTCCCCCATTCTTTCCAATAGACCCCAGGGTATATTAGACCACCTCTCTGTATCCATGTGTTCTCATTTTTCTCAACCACCTATGAGTGAGTATATGCGGTATTTTTCTGTTTTTGTGTCAGTTTTCTGAGAATGATGTTCTCCAGATTCATCCATGTCCTTACAAAGGTCACAAATGCATCATTTTTGATTGCTGCATAATATTCCATGGTGTATATGTGCCACATTTTCCCAGTCCAGTCTATCATCGTTGGGCATTTCAGTTGGTCCAGTTCTTTGCTATTATAAACAGTGCTGCAATGAACATTTGTGTGCATGTGTCCTTATAGTAGAACGATTTATAGTCCTTTGGATATATACCCAGTAATGGGATTGCTGGGTCAAATGGAATTTCTATTTCTAGGTCCCTGAGGAATCGCCACACTGTCTTCCACAATGGATGAACTACTTTACACTCCCACCAAGAGTGTAAGAGTGTTCATATTTCTCCACATCCTCTCCAGCATCTGCTGTCTCCAGATTTTTTAATGATCGCCATTCTAACCGGCGTGAGATGGTATCTCAATGTGGTTTTGATTTGCATCTCTGTAATGACCAGTGATGATGAGCATTTTTTCATATGTTTGTTGGCCTCATGTATGTCTTCTTTTGTAAAGTGTCTGTTCATATCCTTTGCCCATTTTTGAATGGCCTTGTTTGTTTTGTTTTTCTGTAAATCTGTTTGAGTTCTTTGTAAATTCTGGATATCAGCTCTTTGTCAGATGTGTAAACTGCAAAGACATTTTCCCATTCTGATGGTTGCCAATTCACTCTAGTGACTGCTTCTTTTGCTGTGCAGAAGCTGTGGAGTTTGATTAGGTCCCGTTTGTCTATTTTGGCTTTTGTTGCCAATGCTTCTGGTGTTTTATTCATGAAGTCCTTGCCTACTCCTATGTCCTGAATGGTTTTGCCTAGAGTTTCTTCTAGGGTTTTTATGGTGTCAGGTCTTACGTTTAAGTCTTTTATCCATCTGGAGTTAATTTTAGTGTAAGGTGTCAGGAAGTGGTCCAGTTTCTGCTTTCTGCACATAGCTAGCCAGTTTTCCCAACACCATTTATTAAATAGGGTATCCTTTCCCCATTGCTTGTTTTTGTCTGGTTTATCAAAGATAATATGGTTGTAGATATGTTGTCCTTTATGCTAAAAACCCTCAATAAACTTGGTATTGATGGAACATATCTCAAAGTAATAAAAGCTATTTATAACAAACCAACAGCCAATATCATACTTAATGGGCAAAAACTGGAAGCGTTCCCTTTGAAATCTGTCACTAGACAAGGATGTCCTCTCTCATCACTTTTATTCATCATAGTACTGGAAGTTCTAGCCATCGCAATCAGGCAAGAAAAAGAAATAAAGTGTATTCAAATAGAAAAGGTGGTAGCCAAATTGTCTCTATTTGCAGACGACATGATATTATACCTAGAAGACCCCATCATCTCAGCCCAAAAGCTCCTAAAACTGATAAGCAACTTCAGCAAAGTCTCAGGATATAAAATCCATGTTCAAAAATCACAAGCATTCCTATACACCAGTAACAGACTTAAATTGAACCAAATCAAGAAACTGCCATTGCACCAAAATTACAAACTAAAATACCTAAATACAACTTGAAGGAAGGTAAGAGACCTCTTCTAGGAAAACTACAAACCACTGCTCAACGAAATAAGAGAGGACACAAACAGATGGAGAAACATTCCATGTTCATGGTTAGGAAGAATCAATATCGTGAAAATGGCTATACTGCCCAAAGTAATTTACACAATCAATGCTATCCCCATTAAACTACCATTGAATTTCTTCAGAGAACTGAAAAAATCCACCATGAATTTCATTTGGAACCAAAAAAGAGCCCACATAGCCAAGTCAATTCTAAGCAAAAAGAACACAGCAGGAGCCATCACACTACCGGACTTCAAACTCTACTACAAGGCTACAGTAATCAAAACAGCATGGTTCTGGTACCAAGACAGACATATAGACCAGTGGAACAGAACAGAAGCATCGGAGGTTATTTTTTTTAAGGATGTTGAATATTGGCCCCCACTTTCTTCTGGCGTGTAGAGTCTCTGCAGAGAGATCTGCAGTGAGTCTGATGGCTTTTTGTGGGTGACCCAACATTTCTCTCTGGCGGCACTTAGTATTTTCTCCTTCATTTCAACCCTGATGAATCTGATGATTATGTGCCTTGGGGTTGCTCTTTTTGCAGAGTATCTTTGTTTTGTTCTCTGTATTTTCTGGAGTTGAGTATTGGCCTATCTTGCTAAGGTGGGGAAATTTTCCTGGATAATATCCTGAAAAGTGATTTCCAGCTTGGATTCATTCTCTTCATCACATTCTGGTACACCTATCAAACGTAGGTTGGGTCTCTTCACATAGTCCCACATTTCTTGGAGATTTTGTTTATTCCGTTTTGTGCTTTTTTCTTTAATCTTGGTTTCTCGTTTTATTTCATTGTGTTGATCTTCAACTTCTGTTATTCTTTCTTCTGCTTGGTCAATTCGGCTGTTGAAACTTGTGCATGCTTCGCGATGTTTTCCTGTTGTGTTTTTCAGCTCCTTCAATTCATTCATATTCCTCTCTAAGTTGTCCATTTTTGTTATCAATTCCTCGAATCATTTTTCAAATCTTTTTTCAAGGTTCTTAGTTTCTTTGCACTGATTTAGAACATTTTCTTTTAGCTCACTGAAGTTTCTCATTATTCACTTTCTGAAGTCTGATTCTGTCATTTCCTGACACTCATTCTCCGTCCAGCTTTGTTTCCTTGCTGGTGAGGAGTTTTGGTCTTTTGTAGGATATGAGGTGTTTTGGTTTCGGGTGTTTTTCTCCTTTTTGCTTTGGTTTCTTCCCATCTTTATGGATTTATCCGACTGTCGTCTTAGTAGTTGCTGATTTTTCAATTGGGCCTCTGTGTGGACGCTGAGAGTCTTAATGATGAAGTATTTCTGTTACTTAGTTTTCCTTCTAATGGACTCTTTGGATATACAGGGGTCAGGTAGCTGCTTGTGTAGATGGTCTCTGCTTTATAGTATCTCCAGTGCTGGACTGTGAGCTCCGTTGTTCATTCAGTGTTGTTGGGAGGTTGTTTATGTCTGCTGCAACAGAACTCATAAAACACCACTTTTTTTCCCCCTTAGATGCTCTGTCTCAGGGAGTTGGGGCTTTCTTTAAGAGTATCTGTTGCACTGTCCTGCCCCACTAGGAGGCAGTCTATTCACTATTTGCCTGTCGGGGCTCTGGCCTGCTAGCGCGGGTCCGCCCTGTTACTGCTGGGCTCCATTCTGATTTCTCCATGTCATTACAAAGGACATAAACTCGTCATTTTTGATTGCTGCATAATATTTCATGGTGTATATGTGCCACATTTTCCCAGTCCAGTCTATCATCGATGGGCATTTGGGTTGGTTCCAGTTCTTTGCTATTGTAAACAGTGCTGCAATGAATATTCGTGTGCATGTGTCCTTATAGTAGAATGATTTATATTTCTTTGGATGTATACCCAATAATAGAATTGCTGGGTCAAATGGAATTTCTATTTCTAGGTCCTTGAGAAATTGCCACACTGTCTTCCACAATGATTGAACTAATTTACACTCCCACCAACTGTGTAGAAGTGTTCCTATTTCTTCACATCCTCTCCAGCATCTGTTGTCTCCAGTTTTTTTAATGATCGCCATTCTAACCGGTATGAGATGGTATCTCAACGTGGTTTTGATTTGCATCTCTCTAATAACCAGTGATGATGAACATTTCTTCATGTGTTTGTTGGCCTCATGTATGTCTTCTTTTGTAAAGTGCCTGTTCATGTCCTTTGCCCATTTTTGAATGGGCTTGTTTGTTTTTTCCTGTAAATCTGTTTGAGTTCTTTGTAAATTCTGGATATCAGCCCTTTGTCAGTTGGGTAAACTGCAAAGACTTTTTTCCAAACTGTTGGTTTCTGATTCACTCTACTGACTGTTTATTTTCCATGCAAAAGCTGTGGAGTTTGATTAGGTCCCATTTGTCTATTTTGGCTTTTGTTGCCAATGCTTTTGGTGTTTTGGTCATGAAGTCCTTGCCTACTCCTATGTCCTGAATGGTTTTGCCTAGATTTTCTTCTAGGGTTTTTATGGTGTCAGGTCTTATGTTTAAGTCTTTAATCCATCTGGAGTTAATTTTAGTGTAAGGTGTCAGGAAGGGGTCCAGTTTCTGCTTTCTGCACATGGCTAACCAGTTTTCCCAACACCATTTATTAAACAGGGAATCCTTTCCCCATTGCTTGTTTTTGTCTGGTTTATCAAAGATTATATGGTTGTAGATATGTTGTGTTGCCTCCGATGCCTCTGTTCTGTTCCATTGGTCTATATCTCTGTTTTGGTACCAGTACCATGCTGTTTTGATTACTGTAGCCTTGTAGTATAGTTTGAAGTCTGGTAGTGTGATGCCTCCCGCTGTGTTCTTTTTGCTTAGAATTGACTTGGGTATGCGGGCTCTCTTTTGGTTCCATATGAAGTTCATGGTGGTTTTTTCCAGTTCTGTGAGGAAATTCAATGGTAGTTTGATGGGGATAGTGTTGAATCTCTAAATTACTTTTGGCAGTATAGCCATTTTCACAATATTGATTCTTCCTAACCATGGACATTGAATGTTTCTCCATATGTTTGTGTCCTCTCTTATTTCATTGAGCAGTGGTTTGTAGTTTTCCTTGAAGAGGTCCCTTACATTGCTTGTAAGTTGTATTCCTATGTATTTTATTTTCTTTGTAACAATTGTGAATGGCAGTTCATTCTTGATTTGGTTCTCTTTAAGTCTTTTATTGGTGTATAGGAATGCTTGTTATTTTTGCAACATTGATTTTATATCCTGAGACTTTGCTGAAGTTGCTTATCAGTTTCAGGAGTTTTGGGCTGAGGTGATGGGGTCTTCTAGGTATACTATCATGTCGTCTGCAAATAGAGACAATTTGGCTTCCTCCTTTCCTATTTGAATACCCTTTATTTCTTTTATTGCCTGATTGCTCTGGCTAGAACTTCCAGTACTATGTTGAATAGGAGTGGTGAGAGAGGGCATCCTTGTCTCAGTGCCGGATTTCAAAGGAATGTTCCATTTTTGCCCATTAAGTATGATATTGGCTGTTGGTTTGTCGAAATAGCTTTTATTACTTTGAGATATGTTCCATCAATACCGAGTTTATTGAGGGTTTTAGCATAAAGGGCTGTTGAATTTTGTCAAATGCCTTCTGTGTCAATTGAGATAATCATGTGTTTTTGTTTTGGTTCTGTTAATGTGGTGAATTACATTTATAGACTTGCATATGTTGAACCAGCCTTGCATCCCCGGATGAATCCTACTTGATCATGATGGATAAGTTTTTAATGTGCTGTTGCAATCGGTTTGCCAGTATTTTATTGAAGATTTTTGCATCTATGTTCATCATGGATATTGGCCTGAAGTTTTCTTTTCTGTTGAGTCTCTGCCTGGTTTTGGTATCAGGATGATGTTGGTCTCATAAAATGATTTGGGAAGGGTTCCTCTTTTGGATTATTTGGAATAGTTTCAGAAGGAATGGTACCAGATCCTCTTTGTGTGTCTGGTAGAATTCAGCTGTGAACCCATCTGACCTGGGCTTTTTGTGTGGTAGGTTTAATTGCTGCCTCAACTTCAGACCTTGTTATTGGTCTATTCATAGTTTCAGCTTCCTCCTGGTTTAGGCTTGGGAGGACACAGGTGTCCAGGAATTTATCCATTTCTTCCTGGTTTACTAGTTTATGTGCATAGAGTTGTTTGTAGTATTCTCTGATGATGGTTTGAATTTCTGTGGAATCTGTGGTGATTTCCTTTATCGTTTTTTTATTGCATCTATTTGGTTGTTCTCTCTTCTTTTTATCAGTCTGGCTAGTGGTCTGTCTATTTTGTTGATCTTTTCGAAAACCAGCTCTTGGATTTATTGATTTTTGAAGGGTTTTTCTTGTCCCTATCTCCGTCAGTTCTGCTCTGATCTTTGTTATTTCTTGTCTTCGGCTAAGTTTTGAGCTTTATTGATCTTGATCCTCTAGCACTTTCAATTTTGACGATAGGGTGTCAATTTTAGATCTCTCCACTCTTCTCATTTTGTCATTTATTGCTAAATATTTTCCTCTACAGACTGCTTTAAATGTGTCCCAGAAATTCTGGTATGCTGTGTCTTCATTCTCGTTGGTTTTGAAGAACTTCTTTATTTCTGCCTTCATTTCATTGTTTATCCAATCAACATTCAAGAGCCAGTTGTTCAGTTTCCTTGAAGCTGTGCGGTTCTGAGTTAGTTTCTGAATTCTGAGTTCTAACTTGATTGCACTATGGTCTGAGAGACTGTTTGTTATCATTTCAGTTGCTTTGCATTTGCTGAGGATTGCTTTACTTCCAATTATGTGGTCAATTTCAGAGTACGTGTGATATATTGCTGAGACAGAATGTGTACTATGTGGATTTGGGATGGAGAGTTCTGTAAATGTCTATCAGGTTTGCTTGTTCCAGGTCTGAGTTCAAGCCCTGGATATCCTAGTTAATTTTCTGTCTGGTTGATCTGTCTGATATTGTCAGTGGAGTGTTAAAATCTCCTACTATTATTATGTGGGAGTCTAAGTCTCTTTGTAAGTCATTAAGAACTTGCCTTATATATCTGGGTGCTCCCATTGGGTCCATATATATTTAGGATTGTTAGCTCTTCTTGTTGTATCGATCCTTTTACCATTATGTAATGCTGTTGCTTTAAATCTTTGATCTTAAGTCTATTTTGTCAGACATGAGAATTGCACTCCTGCTTTTTTTGCTCTCCATTTGCTTGGTAAATATTTCTCCATCCCTTTATTTTGATCTTTTGTGAATCTTTGCATGTGAGATGGATTTCCTGGATACAGTACACCGATGCGTTTTGGCTTTTTATCCAATTTGCCAGTCTGTGTCTTTTGATTGGTGCATTTACCCATTTACATTTAGGGTTAATATGGTTATGTGTGAGTTTGATACTGCCATTTTGATGCTATCTGGCTATTTGTCCCGTCGTTGATGCAGATTCTTCATTTCGTTGATGCTGTTTAGCATTTGGTAAGTTTTTAGAATGGCTGGTATTGGTTGTTGCTTTCTATGTGTGGTGCCTCTTTCAGGAGCTCTTTTAATGCATGTCTGGTGTGGACAAAATCTCTGAGTACTTGCTTGTTGGCAAAAGATTTTGTTCTTTCTTCACTTATAAAGCTCAGTTTGGCTGGATATGAAATTCTGGGTTGAAAGTTCTTTCTATAAGCATGTTGAATATTGGCCCCCACTCTCTTCTGGCTTGTAGAGTTTCTGCTGAGAGATCTGCTGTGAGTCTGATGGGCTTCCCTTTGTGGGTGACCCGACCCTTCTCTCGGGCTGCCCTTAGTAATTTCTCCTTCATTTCAACCGTGGTGAATCTGACGATTATGTGCCTTGGAGTTGCTCTTCTTGCAGAATATCTTTGTGGTGTTCTCTGTATTTTCTGGAGTTGAGTATTGGCCTGCCTTGCTATATTGGGGAAATTTTCCTGGATAATGTCCTGAATAGTGTTTTCCAGCTTGGATTCATTCTCTTCACCACATTCTGGTACACCTATCAAATGTAAATTAGCTCTCTTCACATAGTCCCACATTTCTTGGAGATATTGTTCATTCCTTTTTGTGCTTTTTTCTCTCATCTTGGTTTCTCATTTTATTTCATTGAGTTGATTTTCGACTTCTGATATTCTATTTTCTGCCTGGTCAATTCGACTGCTGAAATTTGTGCATGCTTCACGAAATTCTCGCGTTGTTTTTTCAGCTCCTTCAATTCATTCATATTCTTCTCTAAGTTGTCCATTCTTGTTATCATTTCCTCAAATCTTTTTTCAAATCTTTCTTTAAGGTTCTGAGTTTCTTTGCATTGATTTAGAACATGTTCTTTTAGCTCACTGAAGTTTCTCATTATCCACTTTCTGAAGTCTGATTTCATCATTTTGTCACTCTCATTCTCTGTCCTGCTTTCTTCCCTTGCTGGTGCGGAATTTTGGTCCTTTGTAGGAGGTGAAGTGTTTTAGTTTCGGGTGTTTTCCTCCTTTTTGCGCTGATTTTTTCCCATCTTTGTGGATTTATCCACTTGTCATCTTAGTAGTTGCTGACTTTTCGATTGGGTCACTGAGTGAAAGCCCAGATTGTTGATGATTAAGTATTTCTGTTATTTAGTTTTTTTCTAACGGTTTAGACCCTCTGCTGTACGAGTACTGAGGTCCACTCCAGGCCCTGCTGGTCTGGGGTACACCTGTAGCAGCTGCGGAACAGTGAGGGATGCTACCAGTTTCATCTTCTGCTATCTTTGTCCCAGAATGATTGCCGCTAAATGTCAGTCTGATTAGTCCTTTTTTGAGGTGGCTCCTTGGATATAGAGGGGTCAGGGAGCTGTTTGAGGAGATAGTCTGTCTTTTATAGGAGATCCAGTGCTGAGCTGTAAGCTCCCTTGTTCATTCAGTGTTGCTGGACGAATGTGTCTGCTGCAGCAGAACTTTTATTTTATTTTATTTTATTTATTTATTTAATTTTTATTACATTATAGGTTTGGTTGCACATGTGCAGAACGAGCAAGGTAGTTGCATAGGTCACACTATTTGCCTGCTGCTTCCTCCCTTCACCCACGGGTGCTCATCCTCAGGCTATCCCCCAGCCCCCTGCTTTCCTCCCCATTCCCCAACAGTCCCCAGTGTATAGTAGACCGCCTCTGTGTCCATGTGTTCTCATTTTGCTCACCCACCTATGAGTGAGTATATGTATTTCTTTTTCTGTTCTTGTGTCAGTTTGCTGAGAATGATGTTCTCCAGATTCATTCATGTCCCTACAAAGGACACAAACTCATCATTTTTGATTGCTGCATAATATTCCATGGTGTATATGTGCCACATTTTCCCAGTCCAGTCTATCATCGTTGGGCATTTGGGTTGGTTCCAGGTCTTTGCTATTGTAAACACTGCTGCAATGAACATTCGTGTGCATGTGTCCTTATAGTAGAACGATTTATAGTCCTTTGGATAGACACCCAGTAATGGGATTGCTGGGTCAAAAGGAATTTCTTTTTTTTTTTTTTAATTTTTATTGCATTATAGGTTTGGGGGTACATGTGCAGAACGAGCAAGATAGTCGCATAGGTACACACATGGCAGTGTGCTTTGCTGCTTTCCTCCCCCTCACCAACACTTGGTATTCATCCCCAGGCTATCCGCCCCAGCCCCCCCCGCTGTCCCTCCCCCATTACCCCCAACAGTCCCCAGTGTACAGGAGACCGCCTCTCTGTATCCATGTGTTCTTATTTTTCTCACCCCTATGAGTGAGTATATGCGGTATTTCTTTTTCTGTTCTTGTGTCAGTTTGCTGAGAATGATGTTCTGCAGATTCATCCATGTCCCTACAAAGAACACAAACTCATCATTTTTGATTGCTGCATAATATTCCATGGTGTATATGTGCCACATTTTCCCAGTCCAGTCTATCATCGTTGGGCATTTGGGTTGGTTCCAGGTCTTTGCTATTGTAAACAGTGCTGCAATGAACATTCGTGTGCATGTGTCCTTATAGTAGAGAACGATTTATAGTCCTTTGGATAGATACCCAGTAATGGGATTGCTGGGTCAAATGGAATTTCTATTTCTACGTTCCTGAGAAATCGCCACACTGTCTTCCACAATGGTTGAACTAATTTACACTTCCACCAACAGTGTAAGAGTGTTCCTATTTCTCCACATCCTCTCCAGCATCTGCTGTCTCCAGATATTTTTTCTAATTTTTATTGCATTATAGGTTTGGGGGTACATGTGCAGAACGAGCAAGATAGTTGCATAGGTACGCACATGGCAGTGTGCTTTGCTGCTTTCCTCCCCTTCACCCACACTTGGTATTCATCCCCAGTCTATCCCCCCCCTCCTCTGTCCCTCCCCATTCCCCCAACAGTCCCCAGTGTATAGTAGACCACTCTGTGTCCATGTGTTCTTATTTTTCTCACCCACCTATGAGTGAGTATATGGTATTTCTTTTTCTGTTCTTGTGTCAGTTTGTTGAGAATGATATTCTAGATTCATCCATGTCCCTACAAAGGACACATACTCATCATTTTTGATTGCTGCATAATATTCCATGGTGTATATGTGCCACATTTTCCCAGTCCAGTCTATCATCGTTGGGCATTTGGGTTGGTTCCAGGTCTTTGCTATTGTAAACAGTGCTGCAATGAACATTCGTGTGCATGTGTCCTTATAGTAGAAGGATTTATAGTCCTTTGGATAGATACCCAGTAATGGGATTGCTGGGTCAAATGGAATTTCTATTTCTAGGTCCCTGAGGAATCGCCACACTGTCTTCCACAATGGTTGAACTAATTTACACTCCCACCAACAGTGTAAGAGTGTTCCTATTTCTCCACATCCTCTCCAGCATCTGCTGTCTCCAGATTTTTTAATGATAGCCATTCTAACTGGCGTGAGATGGTATCTCAATGTGGTTTTGATTTGCATCTCTCTAATGACCAATGACGATGAGCACTTTTTCATATGTTTGTTGGCCTCATGTATGTCTTCTTTTGTAAAGTTTCTGTTCATATCCTTTGCCCATTTTTGAATGGGCTTGTTTGTTTTTTCCTGTAAATCTGTTTGAGTTCTTTGTAAATTCTGGATATCAACCCTTTGTCAGATGTGTAAACTGCAAAGATTTTTCCCATTCTGATGGTTGCCGATTCACTCTAGTGACTGTTTCTTTTGCCGTGCAGAAGCTGTGGAGTTTGATTAGGTCCCATTTGTCTATTTTGGCTTTCGTTGCCAATGCTTTTGGTGTTTTGTTCATGAAGTCCTTGCCTACTCCTATGTCCTGAATGGTTTTGCCTAGATTTTCTTCTAGGGTTTTTATGGTGTCAGGTCTTACGTTTAAGTCTTTAATCCATCTGGAGTTAATTTTAGTGTAAGGTGTCAGGAAGGGGTCCAGTTTCTGCTTTCTGCACATGGCTAGCCAGTTTTTCCAACACCATTTATTAAATAGGAATCCTTTCCCATTGCCTGTTTTTGTCTGGTTTATCAAAGATAATATGGTTGTAGATGTGTTGTGTTGCCTCCGATGCCTCTGTTCTGTTCCATTGGTCTATATCTCTGTTTTGGTACCAGTACCATGCTGTTTTGATTACTGTAGCCTTGTAGTATAGTTTGAAGTCTGGTAGCGTGATGCCTCCCGCTGTGTTCTTTTGCTTAGAATTGACTTGGCTATGCGGGCTCTTTTTGGTTCCATATGAAATTCATGGTGGTTTTTCCAGTTCTGTGAAGAAATTCAATGGTAGTTTGATGGGATAGCATTGATTGTGTAAATTACTTTGGGCAGTATAGCCATTTTCACGATATTGATTCTTCCTAACCACGAACATGGAATGTTTCTCCATCTGTTTGTGTCCTCTCTTATTTCGTTGAGCAGTTGTTTGTAGTTTTCCTTAAAGAGGTCCCTTACATTCCTAGTGAGTTGTATTCCTAGGTATTTTATTTTCTTTGTAGCAATTGTGAATGGCAGTTCGTTCTTGATTTGGTTCTCTTTAAGTCTGTTATTGGTGTATAGGAATGCTTGTGATTTTTGAACATTGATTTTATATCCTGTGTCTCCAGATATTTTAATGATCGCCATTCTAACTGGCGTGAGATGCTATCTCAATGTGGTTTTGATTTGTATCTCTCTAATGACCAATGACGATGAGCACTTTTTCATATGTTTGTTGGCCTCATGTATGTCTTCTTTTGTAAAGTTTCTGTTCATATCCTTTGCCCATTTCTGAATGGGCTTGTTTGTTTTTTTCCTGTAAATCTGTTTGGGTTCTTTGTAAATTCTGGATATCAACCCTTTGTCAGATGTGTAAACTGCAAAGATTTTTTCCCATTCTGATGGTTGCGGATTCACTCTAGTGACTGTTTCTTTTGCTGTGCAGAAGCTGTGGAGTTTGATTAGGTCCCATTTGTCTATTTTGGCTTTTGTTGCCAATGCTTTCGGTATTTTGTTCATGAAGTCCTTGCCTACTCCTATGTCCTGAATGGTTTTGCCTAGATTTTCTTCTAGGGTTTTTATGGTGTCAGGTCTTACGTTTAAGTCTTTAATCCATCTGGAGTTAATTTTAGTGTAAGGTGTCAGGAAGGGGTCCAGTTTCCGCTTTCTGCACATGGCTAGCCAGTTTTCCCAACACCAGTTATTAAATAGGGAATCCTTTCCCCATTGCCTGTTTTTGTCTGGTTTATCAAAGATAATATGGTTGTAGATGTGTTGTGTTGCCTCCGATGCCTCTGTTCTGTTCCATTGGTCTATATCTCTGTTTTGGTACCAGTATCATGCTGTTTTGATTACTGTAGCCTTGTACTATAGTTTGAAGTCTGGTAGCGTGATGCCACCCTCTGTGTTCTTTTTGCTTAGAATTGACTTGGCTATGCGGGCTCTTTTTTGGTTCCATATGAAATTCATGGTGGTTTTTTCCAGTTCTGTGAAGAAATTTAATGGTAATTTGATGGGGATAGCATTGATTGTGTAAATTACTTTGGGCAGTATAGCCATTTTCACGATATTGATTCTTCCTAACCACGAACATGGAATGTTTCTCCATCTGTTTGTGTCCTCTCTTATTTCGTTGAGCAGTTGTTTGTAATTTTCTTTAAAGAGGTCCCTTACATTCCTAGTGAGTTGTATTCCTAGGTATTTTATTTTATTTTGTAGCAATTGTGCATGGCAGTTCGTTCTTGATTTTGTTCATGAAGTCCTTGCCTACTCCTATGTCCTGAATGGTTTTGCCTAGATTTTCTTCTAGGGTTTTTATGGTGTCAGGTCTTACGTTTAAGTCTTTAATCCATCTGGAGTTAATTTTAGTGTAAGGTGTCAGGAAGGGGTCCAGTTTCCGCTTTCTGCACATGGCTAGCCAGTTTTCCCAACACCAGTTATTAAATAGGAATCCTTTCCCATTGCCTGTTTTTGTCTGGTTTATCAAAGATAATATGGTTGTAGATGTGTTGTGTTGCCTCCGATGCCTCTGTTCTGTTCCATTGGTCTATATCTCTGTTTTGGTACCAGTACCATGCTGTTTTGATTACTGTAGCCTTGTACTATAGTTTGAAGTCTGGTAGCGTGATGCCTCCCTCTGTGTTCTTTTGCTTAGAATTGACTTGGCTATGGGCTCTTTTTGGTTCCATATGAAATTCATGGTGGTTTTTCCAGTTCTGTGAAGAAATTCAATGGTAGTTTGATGGGGATAGCATTGATTGTGTAAATTACTTTGGGCAGTATAGCCATTTTCACGATATTGATTCTTCCTAACCACGAACATGGAATGTTTCTCCATCTGTTTGTGTCCTCTCTTATTTCGTTGAGCAGTTGTTTGTAGTTTTCCTTAAAGGGTCCTTACATTCCTAGTGAGTTGTATTCCTAGGTATTTTATTTTCTTTGTAGCAATTGTGAATGGCAGTTCGTTCTTGATTTGGTTCTCTTTAAGTCTGTTATTGGTGTATAGGAATGCTTGTGATTTTTGAACATTGATTTTATATCCTGAGACTTTGCTGAAGTTGCTTATCAGTTGCAGGAGCTTTTGGGCTGAGGTGATGGGGTCTTCTAGGTATACTATCATGTCGTCTGCAAATAGAGACAATTTGGCTTCCACCTTTCCTATTTGAATACCCTTTATTTCTTTTCTTGCCTGATTGCTCTGGCTAGAACTTCCAGTACTATGTTGAATAGAAGTGGTGAGAGGGCATCCTTGTCTAGTGCCGGATTTCAAAGGAATGCTTCCAGTTTTTGCCCATTCAGTATGATATTGGCTGTTGGTTTGTCATAAATAGCTTTTATTACTTTGAGATATGTTCCATCAATACCAAGTTTATTGAGGGTTTTAGCATAAAGGGCTGTTGAATTTTGTCAAATGCCTTCTCTGCATCAATTGAGATAATCATGGTTTTGTTTTTGCTTCTGTTTATGTGGTGAATTACATTTATAGACTTGCGTATGTTGAACCAGCCTTGCATCCCAGGATGAATCCTACTTGATCATGATGGATAAGTTTTTAATGTGCTGTTGCAATCGGTTTGCCAGTATTTTATTGAAGATTTTTGCATCTATGTTCATCATGGATATTGGCCTGAAGTTTTCTTTTCTTGTTGAGTCTCTGCCAGGTTTTGGTATCAGGATGATGTTGGTCTCATAAAATGATTTGGGAAGGGTTCCCTCTTTTTGGATTATTTGGAATAGTTTCAGAAGGAATGGTACCAGATCCTCTTTGTGTGTCTGGTAGAATTCAGCTGTGAACCCATCTGGACCTGGGCTTTTTGTGTGGTAGGCTCTTAATTGCTGCCTCAACTTCAGACCTTGTTATTGGTCTATTCATAGTTTCGGCTTCCTCCTGGTTTAGGCTTGGGAGGACACAGGCGTCCAGGAATTTATCCATTTCTTCCTGATTTACTAGTTTATGTGCATAGAGTTGTTTGTAGTATTCTCTGATGATGGTTTGAATTTCTGTGGAATCTGTGGTGATTTTCCCTTTATCGTTTTTTATTGCATCTATTTGGTTGTTCTCTCTCTTCTTTTTTATCAGTCTGGCTAGTGGTCTGTCTATTTTGTTGATCTTTTCGAAAAACCAGCTCTTAGATTTATTGATTTTTGAAGGGTTTTTCTTGTCTCTATCTCCTTCAGTTCTGCTCTGATCTTAGTTATTTCTTGTCTTGGCTAGGTTTTGAGCTTTTTGATCTTGCTCCTCTAGCTCTTTCAATTTTGATGATAGGGTCAATTTTGGATCTCCACTCTTCTCATGTGGGCACTTATTGCTATATATTTTCCTCTACAGACTGCTTTAAATGTGTCCCAGAGATTCTGGTACGTTGTGTCTTCATTCTCGTTGGTTTCAAAGAACTTCTTTATTTCTGCCTTCATTTCATTGTTTATCCAATCAACATTCAAGAGCCAGTTGTTCAGTTTCCATGAAGCTGTGCGGTTCTGAGTTATTTTCTGAATTCTGAGTTCCAACTTGATTGCACTATGGTCTGAGAGACTGTTTGTTATGATTTCCGTTGTTTTGCATTTGCTGAGGAGTGCTTTACTTCCAATTATGTGGTCAATTTTGGAGTAGGTGTGATGTGGTGCTGAGAAGAATGTATATTCTGTGGATTTGGGGTGGAGAGTTCTGTAAATGTCTATCAGGTTTGCTTGTTCCAGGTCTGAGTTCAAGTCCTGGATATCCTTGTTAATTTTCTGTCTGGTTGATCTGTCTGCTATTGACAGTGGAGTGTTAAAGTCTCCCACTATTATTTTGTGGAGTCTAAGTCCTTTGTAAGTCATTAAGAACTTGCCTTATATATCTGGGTGCTCCTACATTGGGTCCATATATATTTAGAATCGTTATCTCTTCTTGTTGTATCGATCCTTTTACCATTATGTAATGACCTTCTTTGTCCCTTTTGATCTTTGTTACTTTAAAGTCTATTTTATCAGAGATGAGAATTGCAACTCCTGCTTTTTGCTCTCCATTTGCTTGGTAAATCTTCCTCCATCCCTTTATTTTGAGCCTTGGTGTATCTTTGCATGTGAGGTGGGTTTCCTGGATACAGCACACCTATGGGTTTTGGTTTTTTATCCAATTTGCCAGTCTGTGTCTTTTGATTGGTGCATTTAGCCCATTTACATTTAGGGTTAATATTGTTATGTGTGAATTTGATACTGCCATTTTGATGCTAGCTGGCTGTTTTGCCCGTTGGTTCATGTACATTCTTCATTTTGTTGATGGTCTTTAGCATTTGGTATGCTTTTAGGATGGCTGGAACTGGTTGTTTCTTTCTATGTGTAGTGCCTCTTTCAGGAGCTCTTGTAAAGCAGGCCTAGTGGTGACAAAATCTCTGAGTACTTGCTTGTTCGTGAAGGATTTTATTTTTCCTTCACTTATGAAGCTCAGTTTGGCTGGATATGAAATTCTGGGTTGAAAGCTCTTTTCTTTAAGGATGTTGAATATTGGCCCCCACTCTCTTCTGGCTTGTAGGGTTTCTGCCAAGAGATCCACTGTCAGCCTGATTGGCTTCCCTCTATGGGTGACTTGACCTTCTCTCTGGCTGCCCTTAGTATTTTCTCCTTCGTTTCAACCCTGGTGAATCTGACGATTATGTGCCTTGGGGTTGCTCTTCTTGCAGAGTATCTTTGTGGTGTTCTCTGTATTTTCTGAATTCTGAGTTCCAACTTGATTGCACTATGGTCTGAGAGACTGTTTGTTATGATTTCCGTTGTTTTGCATTTGCTGAGGAGTGCTTTACTTCCAATTATGTGGTCAATTTTGGAGTAGGTGTGATGTGGTGCTGAGAAGAATGTATATTCTGTGGATTTGGGGTGGAGAGTTCTGTAAATGTCTATCAGGTTTGCTTGTTCCAGGTCTGAGTTCAAGTCCTGGATATCCTTGTTAATTTTCGGTCTGGTTGATCTGTCTGCTATTGACAGTGGAGTGTTAAAGTCTCCCACTATTATTTTGTGGGAGTCTAAGTCCCTTTGTAATTCATTAAGAACTTGCCTTACATATCTGGGTGCTCCTACATTGGGTCCATATATATTTAGAATCGTTATCTTTTCTTGTTGTATCGATCCTTTTACCATTATGTAATGACCTTCTTTGTCCCTTTTGATCTTTGTTACTTTAAAGTCTATTTTATCAGAGATGAGAATTGCAACTCCTGCTTTTTTTGCTCTCCATTTGCTTGGTAAATCTTCCTCCATCCCTTTATTTTGAGCCTTTGTGTATCTTTCCATGTGAGGTGGGTTTCCTGGATACAGCACACCTATGGGTTTTGGTTTTTTATCCAATTTGCCAGTCTGTGTCTTTTGATTGGTGCATTTACCCCATTTCCATTTAGGGTTACTATTGTTATGTGTAAATTTGATACTGCCATTTTAATGCTAGCTGGCTGTTTTGCCCGTTGGTTCATGTACATTCTTCATTTTGTTGATGGTCTTTAGCATTTGGTATGCTTTTAGGATGGCTGGAACTGGTTGTTTTTTTCTATGTGTAGTGCCTCTTTCAGGAGCTCCTGTAAAGCAGGCCTAGCGGTGACAAAATTTCTGAGTACTTGCTTGTTCGTGAAGGATTTTATTTTTTCTTCACTTATGAAGCTCAGTTTGGCTGGATATGAAATTCTGGGTTGAAAGCTCTTTTCTTTAAGGATGTTGAATATTGGCCCCTACTCTCTTCTGGCTTGTAGAGTCTCTGCCGAGAGATCTGCTGTGAGTCTGATGGGCTTCCCTTTGTGGGTGACCTGGCCTGTCTCTCTGGCTGCCCTTAGTATTTTCTCCTTCGTTTCAACCCTGGTGAATCTGACGATTAGGTGACTTGGGGTTGCTCTTCTTGCAGAGTATCTTTGTGGTGTTCTCTGTATTTCCTGGAGTTGAGTATTGACCTGTCTTGCTAGGTTGGGAAAATTTTCCTGGATAATAACCTGAAGAGTGTTTTCTAGCTTAGATTCATTCTCTTCATCACATTCTGGTACACCTATCAAACGTAGGTTGGGTCTCTTCACATAGTCCCACATTTCTTGGAGATTTTATTCATTCCTTTTTGTGCTTTTTTCTTTAATCTTGGTTTCTCATTTTATTTCATTGAGTTGATCTTCAACTTCTGATATTCTTTCTTCTGCTTGGTCAATTCGGCTGTTGAAACTTGTGCATGCTTCGCGAGTTTCTCGTGTTGTGTTTTTCAGCTCCTTCAATTCATTCATATTCCTCTCTTAGTTGTCCATTCTCGTTATCAATTCCTCGAATCTTTTTTCAAATCTTTTTTCAAGGTTCTTAGTTTCTTTGCACTGGTTTAGAACATGTTTCCTTAGCTCACTGAAGTAATACCAACTGTCGTCTTAGTATTGGCTGATTTTCCAATTGGGTTTCTGTGTGGACACTGAGATTGTTGATGATGAAGTATTTCTGTTACTTAGTTTTTCCTCTAATGATCTATCCTCTCTGCTGTATGAGTGCTGAGGTCCACTCCAGGCCCTGCTTGTCTGGGGTATACCTGCAGCAGCTGCAGAACAATGAGGGATGATACCAGTTTCTTCTTCTGCTGCCCTTGTTCCAGAATGATGCCAGCCAAATGTCAGTCTGATTAGTCCTTTTCTGGGGTGACTCCTTGGATATACAGGGGTCAGGGAGCTTCTTGAGGAGACAGTCTGTGCTTTATAGGAGCTCCAGTGCTGAGCTTTGAGCTCCGTTGTTCATTCAGGGTTGGGAGGTTGTTTATGTCTGCTGCAATAGAACTCGTAAAACACCACTTTTTTTTCACCCTTAGATTCTCTTTCTGAGGGAGTTGGGGCTTTCTTTATGTGTATCTCTTGCACTGCCCTGCCCCACTAGGTGGCAGTTTATTCACTATTTGCCTGCCGGGGCTCTGACATGCTAGCGCGGGTCCACCCTGTTTCTGCCTGGTGGAGTCTCTCTGTTATGGCAGGTTGCCTCGGCAATGGCAGGCTGCGTCCTGGGCGGTACTTAAGTGGGGGTGCACTTCGTCAGCAATGGTGGACGCCCCTCCCTGACCGGGCTACACCATCCTAGATGCTGACAACAAAACTCTCAGCCCCAACTCCTCCAGTCGCCGCCCTTCTTGTTCCCGTGAGCATGGGACCCGCCGAGCCCCATCACCCAGCTCCCTGCCTCAGAGTCCGTCCTCTCTCTCTCTCTCTTCCTCTCCCCAAGCTGAAAGGTCGACTCTCTCACTGGCGCCCCAGGAGCCTGCCGATAGGGCACTGGGGTCCATGCGATCTCCCGTGCCGCTGCCCACTACCCCGGCTCAGATCACGCTTCCCAGGAAACTCCTGGTCTGGCTCATTGTCCAAGTCCCGTTCAATCAGATGGACATGCCAATCTGCCCATCCAAATCTCAGATTGCCGGTTTAAGAGGGTACCCAGACCAGTGAGTTCCGTGCCGGGTCCCGCTGCAGCGCCGGCTGAAGAGGCGGTGGGAGCCGGCTGCTAGTGTCTTGTGTCTCTCCCACACCTGGGACTTTCAACGCTCTGTGGGCATAAAAGGAACATCCGAGAATGCGGCTAGGACTCACCCTTTGTGCCTTCACCGAGAGCTGCAATCCTGAGTCACCTCTATGACGCCATCTTGCCTCCCTCCCGAGGAACCTTTTACATGTGGCCTCTCATTTGGAGTGTCACTGAATAATATGGTGTAGTCAGGAGTCTATTTCATGTAGTCACATTTTCAGAGCCTCAGTGAATAATGCAGACCTATGGAGAGTCCAGGAATCTATTTCATTTGGGCACACATTTATAGCGTCAGTGGGTAATATGCACGTGTGAATTAGTCAGGATTTCATTTCATAAGGTTACTGACACATAACCTCAGTGAATAATGCAGAAATGTGAAGTACTCTGCAGTCTATTTCATATAGCCATTCATTCAGATATTCACTGAATAATACTAATATTTTAGATAGACAGCATCCTGTTTCATATGGTCACACAAGGAAAGCCTCACTGAGTAATACACAGCTGGGGATGTGTTAGGAGTCTACATTATATAGCCTCTCATTTAAAGCCTCAGCGAATTATGCACACGTGTGGAATAGAAACTAGTCTATTTTATATGGCCACAAAATCAAAGCCTGATTGAGTAATACACGATTTTGGAATATTCACTAGTCTATTTTATATGCCCAGATATTCAGAGTCAGAGTCAATAATACACACCTGTGGACTAGTCAGGAAACAATTTTATATGACTAAAGTTTCAGAGCCTCAGTGAATAATACTTACCTGGGGAATACTCAGGACGCTATTTCATATGGCATCTATTTCAGACCTTCATTGAATAAGAATCAGCTGTATTGTAGTCAGAATTATATTTTGTATAGCCACATATTCAGTGCCTAACTGAATAACATACACCTTGGGGAAAGTCAAGATTCTATTTTGTATAGCCACTCATTTAGAGCCGAATGTAAAAACTCACGCCTGAGGAGTATTTCAGAGTCTCTATTTTATGGC
The DNA here is from genome assembly GCA_021498475.1 of Saguinus midas. NCBI lineage: Eukaryota > Metazoa > Chordata > Mammalia > Primates > Cebidae > Saguinus > Saguinus midas. The sequence continues at coordinate 64,866 of JAKFGQ010000048.1, read as the reverse complement.
CACTCATTCAGAGCCTTAGAGAATAATACAGACCTATGGAAAAGTCAGGAGAGTATTTCACATGGCCACTTATTAAGAACCTGAGTGAAGAATCATATATATCTTGAAAATACTCAGGATTCTATTATATATAGCCTCTTATTCAGAGACTCACTGAATAATACACACCTTGGGAATAGTCTGGAGACTATTTCATATGACTGTTCACTCAACGAGTCAGTGGAAAACGCACAGCTGATAAGTAGTAAAGAGGATAAAGTCAGGAGTCTGTTTTATGAGGTCACTCGTTCAGAAACACACTGAAGAATGCACACCTTGGGAATAATCAGAGTCAAGGTCATATGACCACTCAATCACAGCCTTACCAAATAATGCACAATGGAGCAATAGTCAGGTGTCTATTTTATATGGCTTCTCCTTCAAAATTTCAGTGAATAATGAACCTCTATGGAGTAATCAGGACGCTGTTTAAGATAGCCATGAATTAAGTGCCTTCCTGAGTAATACACACATGTGTGATAGTCACTAGACTATTTGATATAGACACTCATACAGAACCTCTTCGAATACTGCACATCTGGAGAATAATCATTAGTCTAATTCATATGGTGATTAGTTTGGACAGTCAATAAATAATGCTCACCTGTAGAATAAAATAGGGTCTATATCATTTGAGGCCAATGGGGCCTCTCTTTCAGTGCGTCATGAATAACATGTATATCTGGTAAGTCAGAAATATATTTCACATGGCCACTCGTTCAGCACCTCTCTGAATAATACTCCTCTCAGAAATAGTCAAGGGTCTTCTTCAAATGACTACACATTCAGAGTCTCTGTAAGTAATGCACACCTTGGCAATACACAAGAGTCTCTTTTCTATGCCCACTTAGTCAGAGTCTCATTCAGTAATACACACATGGGGAAGAGTTAAGAGTATACTTCATGTAGCCACTCATGAAGAGCCTCAGTGAATAATACACACCAGGGTAATAGTCGAGCATTTTTATATGGCCACTCATTCTGTGCCGCTCTAAATAATACACACCTGGAAAATCCTCAGGATTCTATTTCATATCACCACTCATTTAGAACCTAATTGAATAATTCACAATGTTGCAATAGTCAGGTGTCTATTTTATATGGCTTCTCCTTCAAAATTTCAGTGAATAATGAACCTCTATGGAGTAATCAGGACGCTGTTTAAGATAGCCATGAATTAAGTGCCTTCCTGAGTAATACACACCTGGGTGATAGTCAGGAGTCTATTTCATATGAACTCTAATTCTGGGTATTGCTGAGTAATACACACCTCGGGGAGTGTCAGGAGTCTATTTGGTATGGACACTCATACAGAACCTGTTTGAATAATGCACACATGGAGAATAATGAGGAGTCTATCTCATACGGCTACTCTTTCAGACAAACAGTGAATAACGTACATGTGGAGTAATTAGAAGTCTTTTTCTTGTGGCCCTCTTTCACACCCTCACTGAATATTACTCACTTGTGATATAGTCTGGAGTCTATTTTTTATGGCCACTCATTCAGAGAATCACTGAACATTGCACGCTTGTGGAATAGTCAGAAGTCTCTTTCCTACAGCCACGCATTGAGAGCCTCACTAAATATACACACCTTGGGAAATAGTGAGGATTTACTTTTATCCCCTCACTCAGAGTCTCACTAAATAATGCACACCTGTAGAATAGTCAGGAGACTTTTTCATTTGGCCTCTCATTCGGAGTGTCACTAAATAATGTGGTGTAATCAGGAGTCTATTTCATGTAGATACATATTCAGAGCCTCAGTGAATAAGACATACCCTTGCTATCGTAAGGAATCTAATTAATATGGCCACATCTTTTAAGCCTCACTGAGTAATACACACTTAGAGAATAACTTGGATTCTATTTTCGATGGGCATTCATTCAGAGCCTCGGTGAATAATGCACACCTGTAGAGCAGTCAGAAGTGTATTTCATTTGGACAATATTCATAGCCTCAGTGGATAATATTGACGTGTAGATTAGTCAGGATTCCATTTAATATGGCCACTGACTCCTAACCTCAGTGACTAATGCACAAAGGTAAAGAACTCAGCGGTCTATTTCACAGAGCCACTCATTCAGAGATTCACTGAATAATACAAATATTTAAGATAGACAGCATCCTGTTTCATATGGTCACACAAGAAAAGCATCACTGAGTAATACACACCTGCGAAACTGTTAGGAGTCTACTTTATATAGCCTCTTATTTACAGCCTCAGCAAATAATGCACACATGTGGAATAGACACTAGTTTATTTTATATGGCCACAAAATCAAAGCCTGAGTGAGTAATACACAACTTTGGGATAGTCACTTGTCTATTCCATATGCCCAAATATTCAGAGTCAGAGTCAATAATACACACCTGTGGACTAGTGAGGAAACAATTTTATATGGCCAAAGTTTCAGAGCCGCAGTGAATAATACATACTTGGGGAATACTCAGGACGTATTTCATATGGCATTTATTTCAGAGCTTCATTGAATAAGGAAAACCTGTATTGTAGTCAGAATTATATTTTGTATAGCCACATATTCATAGCCTAACTAAATAACATACACCTTTAGGAAAGTCAGAATTCTATTTCGTATAGCCATTCATTAAAGCCGAATGTAAAAACACATGCCTGAGAAGTATTTCGTAGTCTCTATTTTATGACCACTAATTTAGAGCTTCACAGAATAATACAGTCCTATGGAAAAGTCAAGAGTGTATTTTACATGTCCCCTTATTTAGAACCTCAGTGAAGAATAATATATATCTAGAAAATACTCAGGATTCTATTATATATAGCCACTTATTCAGAGACTCACTGAATAATTTACACCTGGGGAATAGTCTGGAAAATATTTGATATGACCGTTCACCCAACGACTAAGTGAAAAATGCAGAGCTGAGAAATAGTCAAGAGGATAGAGTCAGGAGTCTATTTTATGTAGTCACTCGTTCAGAAACTCACTGAAGAATACACACCTTGGGAATAGTCCGAGTCCAGGTCATATGGCCACTCAATCACAGCATTACTGAATAATGCACAATGGGGCAATAGTAAGGAGTCTATTTCATATGGCCTCTCATTCAAAGCTTCAGTGCATAATAAACAACTGTGGAGTAGTCAGAACCCTATTCAATGTAGCCCCAAATTAAACAGAACCTTGAATGATACACACATGTGTGATAGTCAGGAGACTATTTGATATGGACACTCCTACAGAACCTCTTTGAATACTGCACATGTGGAGAATAACTAATAGTCTGTTTTATATGGTGATTCGTTTGGAGAGTCAAAAAATAACGCACACCTGTGGAGTAAAATTTGGCCTATTTCATAAGGCCACTCTTTCTGTGTTTTAGTGAATAATATATATATCTGATACGTCAGGAATCTCTTTCACATGGCCACTCATTCTGTGCCCCTGTCAATAATACTCCCCTCAGAAACAGTCAAGGGTCTACTTCAAATGGCTACACATTCAGAGTCTCTGTAAGTAATGCACACCTGGGCAATACACAAGAGCCTCTTTTTTATTACCACTTAGTCAGAGTCTCATTCAATAATACACACCTGGGGAAGAGTTAAGAGTCTACTTCATGTTATTCAGTGAGGCTCTTAATATGTGTCTATATGAAATAGAATTCTGATTACAATACAGGTGTTCTTTATTCAGTGAAGTTCTGAAAAACAGGCCATATGTTTTAGCGTCCTGATGTTTCCTTAGGTATTCATTTTTCACTGAGCCTCTGAATGTTTGTTCATATAAATGGTCTTATGACTAGTCCACAGTTGAGTATTATGTGTATGAGGCTTTGAGTTTGTGACCATATAAAATAGAATTCAGACTATTCCCCATGTGTGTATTATTGACTCTAACTCTGAATATGTGGACATATGGAATAGACAACTGACTATTTCAAAGTTGTGCATTACTCATTCAGGCTTTGATTTTGTGGCCATTAAAAAGAGACTAGTGTCTATTTTACACGTATGCATTATTCACTGAGGCTGTAAATGAGTGGCTATATAAAGTAGACTGCTAACTCTTCCCCACATTTGTATTACTGAGTGAGGCACTCCTTGTGTAATCATATAAAACAGGATGGTGTCTATCCCAAATATTTGTATTATTGTATTATTCAGTGAATCTCTGAGTGAGTGGCTGTATGAAATAGACTGCTGAGTACTGTACAATTGTGCATTATTCACTGAGGCTATGAGTCAGTGGCCATATGAAATGGAATCCTGACTGTTCCACAGGTTTGTATTATTCACTGAGGCTCTGAATGGGTGGCTCTGTGAAATACACTCCTGGCTACTCCACAGGTGTGCATTATTCACTGAGGCTCTGAATGAGGTTTCATATGACACAGCCTCCTTATTACTGACCAGATGTTCATTACTGAATGGGGCTCTTAAACAATGGTCATATAAAATAGCATCCTGACTCTTTCCCAGGTGTGCATCATTCAGTAACCCTCTAATTGAGTGGCCATGTGTGATAGACTCTAACTATTCCACAGGTGTGTATCATTCACTGAGTTTCTGAATAAGTGACCACATGAAATAGATCCCTATATCCCAGGTGTGTATTACTTTCTAAGGGTATGGATGAATAGCTACATAAATAGTCTCTTGACTATTTCTCACGTGTGCATTTTCCACTGAGGAACTGAATGAACCATCATATCAAATACAATCTAGACTATTTCACAAGTGTGCATTATTCCATGAGTCTCTGAATGAGTGGCCATATGAAATAGACTCCTGAGTATTCCCCAGGTATGTGTGATTCAATAAGGCTCTGCATGTGTGGCCATGTGAAATACACTCCTGACATTTCCATAGGTATGTATTATTCAATGAGGCTCTGAATCAGTGGCCATTGGAAGGAGACTCCTGATTACTCGCAGGAGTGCATTTTTAGGTTGTGCTCTGAAAGAGTGTCTTTATAAAATAGAATCCTGACTTTCCCCCAGGTGTTCATTATTCAGTGAAGCTCTGAATGGGAGGCCGTGTGTAATAGTGTTCTGAGTATTCCCCAGTAGGCATTAGTCACTGAGGCTCTGAATTTTTGGCCATATGAAATAGCCTCTTGATTATTCCACCAGGGTGTATTATTTAAAAAGGATTTGAGTTAGTGATTAGATGAAGTAGATTCTTTACTATTCCTAAGGTGTGTATCATTGACTGAGACTCTGATTAAGTGGGCTTTGGAATAGACTCTTCACTATTCCAACGTTGTGCATTACTCACTCAGGCTTTGATTTTGTGGCCATACAAAATAGACCAGTGTCTGTTCCACAGGTGTGCATTATTCACTGAGGCTCTAAATGAGTGGCTATATGAAGTAGACTCTTAACTCTTCCACAGGTGTATATTATTGAATGAGACTGAATAAGTGGGCATAAGAAAGTGACTCCTGACTATTTCCCAGGTGTGCATTACATACAGAGACTCTCAATTTGTGGCCATTTGAAGTAGACTCTTGCCTATTTTCCAGGGGTGTATTATTCATTGAGGCCCAGAACCAGTGGCCATATGAAAGAGATTCCTGGCTCTTCCAGATATATATATTATTCACTGAAACACTGAAACGGTGTCCATATAAAATAAACTCAATTTTGCTCCACAGGCGTGCGTTATTCATTGATTCTCCAAAGGAATCACCATATGAAATAGACTAGTAATTATTCTTCACATGTGCATTATTCAAAGAGGTTTTATGTGGGGGTCCAGCACGTCTTCCGGGAGGCTTTCAACCAGCAGAGAGCCTCAGCCCCACTCAAATGTTCTTAACCTGGAAGAGGGAGTGCGCAAAATAAAAGATAGATAGAAAGTGGGGTCTGGAGGACTGCCAGGCAATGCGAGGACAGCAAGTGCCAAAGCAGCAAGTTTATCTGTGCAAACCACAGGTTATATACTTTTCAGTGCTTGAGGAGTGATGTACGTTCCATTGTATCTTGAAATAAAATCAAGAACAAAAATCACAAGAAAATGGGTACAGAAAGTATGACTCATAATTGTAGGGTGTACAGCAAAGTTTTCAAAAACGGGGTCATAAATCTAAGCATATGCTTATCTAAAATAAGTCAAGCAAGCAATAAGATCTTTAAAAAGGTACAGCTGGACGTTTCCAAATGTCATTCTAACCTTTCCTATTCATATAGAATCATATGCAAACAATATGATTGAGTTAGCAGAGGTAAATAAAGTCATACAGTTATTGTGCAGAGAAGAAAGTAGGAGGCACACAGTGTCTAACCATACAATGTCTAACCATACAATGTCTCGTTAGACAACAAGGCCTGAGCTCAGCCATTCTGTTGCAAATGTCAGAGGCAAAATTAAATAATTAAAGAATCAGTGCAACCATATTTCCTATTTCCCCTTAGCTCAACAGCCTCCAGGAGAGGAGAAACGTGTATGGGATCAAGCTCAAGATGGCGAGGGTCCTGTCAAGGACTCTTTGTAGGAGTGATCCCCATATTTTCTCTATTTTTAGATTTTAAATGCAACTCAAAAAGTTTAAGCAGCATATTCTGGAGGGAGGTGAACACAAGGCGAAAGATGAAAGGCAGGCACAAGATTAGCAAAAGAACACAGCCACCAAGTGAAATGATTGAAGAAAATGATGGTAAATGGAAGCCCTGGGTCCAAGAAGACAGGGTGTTAATAATGTTACGAGCAATTGTGGCATCCTTTGGAAACTCTCTGAGATAAAAATCAACAGCATGAATTTGTTGTTGTAATTTAAGAATATCCAATGACACATTATTATGACTCCATATACCTTGTAAGTGAGCCTTAACTAAGGTCCAATTCCATTGAGTATCAGTATAAGGAGTATTAGTAACACAAATATACTTGAAATCCACATGACAACGAAGAGTAAGACAATTTTGAATATTATACACCTTATCGCCAATTATATTAACAGTTTCTTCTAAAGCATTGAGTTTAACCTCAATTTTTTTTCAATGTCCATTTGAGTTCACATAGTAACTGAAATGTTTTTTGCCAAATAATTAACATAAGAAGCAGTTTGAACACTATGAGCAAGACTAACAGCTGAAGTGGAAGCAGTAGCCACAACGAAACAATAGCTATAATACTAGTAATGAAAATATCAATAAATCGTTTGGATCTTAACAGAAGTTCACGAACTTCATAAAAAATTTGTAAGGCTCTTTCATCATGCCAATCACCAGAAATGTTAACAGGAAGCAAAACATAAGGAGGTTGATGAACAATCAATACTGTAGAAGTAGGAAACATAGAGGAGTCAATGCAATTGGTGAGGGTACAATTAATGCAAGAAATTGAATAATGTCCATTGTTTTCAGAAAAAGAAACATTACCAAGTAAAATAGCGTAGGGGGATGCAACACAAGATTGAATGTATACATGATCTTTACCTGGATAGGCATGGCTACGAGAGCCAGCAAAATAATAACTGGGGTACAAAGACAGAAACAATTTCCAAAGAGAGGTGTAAGTTGTGCCCTTATCAGTGGTAAAAATAGAAGTGCTCTACCCACCGGGCATTTCATAACGAGTTAGATCGTCACGGAAAGAGTTAGGGATAGACTAGTCATACAAAGTAAAACTAGAAGGCAGAGTATAATAAAGAGCTTGTTTTTTATTAGGATAACAAAATTGTCATGGAGGAGAAGGATCAAAGGGAGCATTTCTAGAGTGACAAAGTTGTCATTCCATGAAAGGAAAATCAGGAGAACAAATGTTAGGAGATTCCAGAATACTAGGATAAAATAGTGACCAATCTGTTTTAGAAACAGACTCACCAGGGAAGAGAGTGTAAAGGCCATTGTACGTTTGTAATTGTTTAACTCCTAGAGGAAAGCAGAAGTTTCCAGGAATAGGCAGAGGAGCGGAAGGTTGTAAAGAAACATAATCACTGTAAGAAAATTTATCATATATAAAGGAAGCATAAAAACACATGGGAGGAGCAATGGCCTAAGCTGTATATGTGTAATTGGCAAGTTGAGGAGTAATATGAGAGGAAGAAGGAAAGCCAAGTATAGAGGTATTATTAATGTAAACAGGAAAAGCAGCATCATCCCAAGTAACAGATCTTAAGACAGGGGGATCAGGAACATAAGCCCTCTACCTTTGATGGGTAGAGGGGGGAGAATGAGAAACAGGAAAAGCAGTAGCTTGTTCACAAGCCAAAATAGCAATCATGGCAAGAAACAAAGTAACAGGATTTCTAGAATGTCCTTGTTGCTGAACAAGATAAGAGACTTCAGCACTAAGGTGGTGACGTTGATTCCAGGAGGGTAGAGGCACATCACGGTATGATGAATTACGTCTGTTGTTTTGTCGAGACCGGCATCTGCAATGAATAGGAGTCGTCACTCACAGTTGATGAAATCTCGGGATCAAGGAGTTTGGACTTTGTCTGTTGTTTATGTTCATGCTTTACCAGGCGTTCAGGAACTGAAATAGGTGAATCCGCAGGCCTAGGAAAAACACAAACATGTCCTCGTCCCCATATGAGGACTGGATCTGGGCCATGCCACTGATTAGAAAGAGTGTCTTTCCAGATAACTTCGGGGCAAGCCTTATGATCAGGATGCCAAAAGCGATGAGCAGCAGAGCAGTTGTTGTCATCTAAAGTGAGAAAGTTTAGTACATAGAGTGCATGACGAAGCCAGTCATGTGGAGACTTGGAAAAAGATACAGTATTAGAATCATGTTTTAGTTTAGATAGCAGATTTTTGAGAACAGCATGAGAGCGTTCAACAATACCCTGGCCTTGAGGATTGTAGGGAATACCTGTACAATGAGAGATTTAAAATTGTGAACAAAATGACTGAAAACTCTTACGGGTATAAGCAAGACCATTGTCAGTTTTTAAAATCTTAGGAGGGCCAATAATAGAAAAGACCAAGAGACAATGAGAAGTAACATCTTTAACTGCTTCTCCGTTGTGGGCAGAAGCTACAAGAAAATGGGAAAAAGTATCAATGGTTACATGAATAAATTTAAGCTTGCCAAAAGGAATAAAATGTGTAACATCCATCTAGTAAACATGAGCAGGTTGCAAACCGTGTGGGTTAACTCCAAGATGAATGGTCTGTGGGAGAAAAGAAACACAGGCAAGGCATTGCTTAACTATTTGTCTTGCCTCTTCCCTGGTATTGTGAAACTGTAGTCGGAGACTTCTTGCATTTTGATGATTTATAGCATGGGAACACTCAGCCTGCTGTACAGGAGAAAGGGTAGGAAAAATATTTTGAGTTAAACTGTCAGCAGCAGAATTTCCAGTGGCCAAGGGTCTAGGTAGGATAGAGTGGGCTCTGATATGTCCTATAAAGAAGAAATAAAATCTGTGTTGAATAACCTGTTAAAGAGGCAGAAGTAAGGAAATGATGGAAGAGGAGTCTGAGAAAGACAATGGAGCAGGTTGAAGGTTCTGAACTAAGTTAACAACATATTGGCTATCAGAATATAAATTTAAAGGGAAATTCCAATTTGAAAGCACATGTTGAACAGCAAGTAATTCTACTCTTTGCACAGAGCGTTCCTCAGTCTGAAAAGAAAAAGATTGATCATTAACTACTCCAGCAGCGATGCCAGATGCTGATCCATCAGTAAAGGCTAAACAAGAGGAAGGCAAAGGGGTTTTTACACAACCTTGTGGAAAAATAAGAGAGCATTGAGAATAAAATTGGAGAAATTTATCAGTATGATAATGACATAAAATTTTACCATGATATTTAGCAAAGGAAATCTGCCAAGAATCAGAAAATGTCCAAAGCCATTGTTGTTGTGAATTATTATAAGGAACAACTATTTCTGATGGTTCACAACCAAAGAGTGTTAGGGCCCTGGAGCGGCCTTTAGCAACTAAAGTGGCCACTAGATTAAAATGATGACTTTACTCCTACTAGCCAGCAGAAGAAGCCACTCCAACACTCCCTGTTGCCAAAAGACTCCAGTAGAAGTATACTGTGTGCGAAGTACACAATAACACCAAGAAGTTTTCACAGAAATTCTGGTATGTTTTTGTTGTCTTAGAGACTCATTAACCAACTGTAAAGCCTGTTTAGCCGGTTTTTTCAGTTGCCTAGGAGACTTAGGATCAGAGGAATTCTTAAGAATGTCAAACAAAGGTTTTAATTGACCTGTAGTTAATTTTAAACTAGGACATATCTAATTAATACCTCCAAGAAATTTCTGAAAATTATGAAGAGTTTTTAAATGACTTGTAACCAATACAGGAGTTTTAAAGGAAACGATGAGAATCAATAAGCCTACCTAGGTAGTGATGGGAAGTCACTAGTTGGACCTTGTCAGTAGCAACAACAAGATTAGCACTTAATAAACATGTCTGCAAGGAGTTACAGATTTCAAAAAGAAGCTCCTCTGTGGGTGTAGCTAAGAGTAGGTCATCCATGTAATGTAACAGTAAGGCCTCAGGATACTGATGGTGAAGAGGAGAAAGTACCTTAGCAACATAGAACTGACACAAAGTAGGATTATTTGTCATGCCTTGAGGTAAAACAACCCATTCAAATCTTTCATAACGTCTGTCATAATTGGTAGCTGGTGTGCTAAAGGCAAAACGTTTACAATCCTGAGGAGCTAATGGGATGGAAAAGAAACAATCCTTTAAATCAATAACTAACATATGCCATTCATGTGGAACCACAACAGGAAAGGGCAGTCCAGGTTGAAGTGCCCCCATAACCACCATGGTGTCATTAGCTTTTCTCAGGTTCTGTAACAATCTCCATTTGCCAGACATTTTCTTAATAACAAAAATAGGAGAATTCCAAGGACTGTTATTAGTGGGTCTGATATGGCCAGCTTCGAGTTGCTCCCGAACCAACTTGCGAGCTGCTAAAATTTTTTCAGAAGGGAGGGGCCACTGCTCTGCCTATAAGGGTGCATCAGATATCCAAGTGATGGGATAAGCATGAGTACCGGGAGTTACAGTGGCCCCCTCTAAAAACACCGAAGACCGGCATGGTCAGTTTTTACCTGTACAGGCAGGGGCTCAGAAGAGCCCTGCAGATTTTTACCAAGACCTTTAGCTGGATGGAATCCTTGTTTAAGCATAATGTCTAAAGCAGTGCTGTGGTGTAACCAGGTGAGCCCCCATAGCTTCTAAAATATCTCTGCCTCACAAATTAATGGGAATGCCTGGGAGAACAAAGGAGTGAAAAGTACCAAAATGACCATCAGAGTCTGTCCAAGACAATAAAGTAGCAGACTGTTGGGGATTGGAACTCATGCCAATATCTTGTAAAGAGGTTATTGCCACAGTAAGTGGCTAGGCAGAAGACCAATGTATAGAACAGGTGACTGAAACATCGGCACCAGTGTCCAAAATTCCTTTAAAAGTTTTACCATTAATGTTAAGGATCATCTCAGGCCTACTAGCCGAGGTGGATTGAATCCAATATGCATAAGAAGAGGAGCCAAAATCTTTAGACCCTCTGGTTTCCTTTGATAAATGATGTCCAATTGATACATTAACAGGAACTAACAAGAGCTGAGCAAAAGGCTGAGCTGAGTCTATAGTGCAAATACCCAAAGGAGAACATGCAATTACCTTAATTTCTCCAGTATAGTCATTATCAATAACCCCAGGTATAATCTGTAAACCTCGAAGGGAGGAGAAACTATGTCCAAAAATTAAACCTGTGTACCCAAAGGGGAGAGGGCCATAAATGCCAGTTGGTATTAAATGAACACCCGAGTTAGGGGTTAATACCTGTCAGGTGGAGGAACAGAGGTCAAGTCCTGCACTGTTGGTTGTGGCACGGTGGAGGTCAGAAATGGATTTGTGGCAACTTGCGAGGTTTGTACTAGAGGTGCCCCAATTTGTTTCAGGGGCCGAGGCTGCCCCTTCTGGGAGTTTCCCAAATGGGGTATCAAATGATTACCTTGTGCATCCCGTTTGGATCTGCACTCATTGGCCCAGTGGTTTCCGTGATGAAAATGGGGACACTGGCCAGGAGGGCGAGTTTTAGATTTCTCTGATGCGGCTGGTGCAGGGAGAGCTAAAAGTTGCATAGATGGTTGTGCAGAGGCAGGTAAAGCCAATTGTTGTCCAGATGGGCATTTCTTTGCTACATGGCCAGGTAAACCACAGTGAAAACACTTGATGTTAGAATTTTGAGACTGTCTCTTTAAAAACGTGGCTACTATCATGCCATTCTGAGCAGCAGTCATAGCCAAGACGTTTTGATATGCTGTGCCAATGTCTGCACACATCCTGATATAATCAGAAATAGTTGCAGGTCGCCACGATCTTATGGCAGCCTGACATGCAGCATTAGCGTTCTCAAAAGCCAATTGTTTGGCCAGCATAGAGCTGGCTTTCTGATCACCAACCTGACGAGTAATTGCCTCTAAGAGATGAGAAAAAAATTCTTGATATGGTTCATCAGGTCCTTGGCAAGTTTTAGATAGCTCCTCTGTCTTAGCTCCTTGAGTGGTCCTATGAAATAGAATCCTGACAATTTCCCGGTGTGTATCATTCAGTGAGATACTGAATCAGCAGTCATATAAAACAGGATTCTGACTATTACCGTGGTGTGCATTATTCACTGAGGCTCTGAGTGGCCATATGAAATAGATTCCTAAAATTCACTGAGTATTCCTCATGTGTGCATTATTCACTGATCCTCTGAGTGGCCATATGAAATAGTATCCTGACTATTCCACAGGTGCATATTATTCACTGAGGCTATGAATGACTGTCCAAATGAAATAGACTCCTGTCTACACAGGTGTGCATTATTCACCAAGACTCTGAATGAATGTTTATTGGAAATATATTCCAAATTATTCTCCAGGTAGGTATTATTCAGTGAAGCTCAAAATACATGGCCATATTAACTAGATTCTTCACTATCCCACAGGTGTGTATTATTCACTCAGTCACTGAATATGTGTCTACATGAAATAGACTCCTGAGTACTCCACATTATTCAGTGGAACTTCGAATGAGAATCCACATAAAAAAGACTTTTGACTATTCCACAGGTGTGCATTATTCAGTGAGACTCTGAATGAGTGGTCATAAGAAATAGACTCCATACTATATCACAAGTGTGTAATATTCAGTGAGGCTGTGAAAGAGCGGCCATATTAAACAGACTTCTTATTACTCCACATGTGTGCTTTATTCACTGATGGTCAGAATGAGTAACCATATGACATAGACTTTTAATTATTTATCATGTGTGCATTATTCAAACAGGGTCTGTATGAGTGTCCATACCAAATATATTCCTGACACTCCCCCAGGTGTGTATTATTCAGTGATTCCCAGAATGAGAGGTTATATGAAATAGACTCCTTACTGTCACCCAGGTATGTATCATTTAAGGAGGCACTTAATTAGTGGCTATCTTAAACAGCGTCCTGTCTACTCCATAGAAGTTCATTATTCACTGAAGCTCTGAATGAGAGGCCATATAAAATAGATGCCTGACTATTTCCCCGTTGTGAATTATTCAATAAGGCTCTGCATGAGTGGTAGTATGAAATAGAATCCTGATGATTCCCAGGTGTGTATCATTCAGTGAGGCACTAAACGAGTGGCCATGTGAAAGAGGCTCCAGATTATTACACTGGTGTGCATTATTCACTGAGGCTCTAAATGAATGGCTATATGAAGTAGACTCTTAACTCTTCCCCAGGTGTGTAATATTGAATAAGACTCTGACTAAGTGGGCAAGAAAAAGTGCTCATTGTCATTGGTCATTAGAGAGATGCAAATCAAAACCACATTGAGATACCATCTCACGCCAGTTAGAATGGCGATCATTAAAAATCTGGAGACAGCAGAGGCTGGAGAGGATGTGGAGAAATAGGAACACTCTTACACTGTTGGTGGGAGTGTAAATTAGTTCAACCATTGTGGAAGACAGTGTGGCGATTCCTCAGGGACCTAGAAATAGAAATTCCATTTGACCCAGCAATCCCATTACTGGGTATCTATCAAAGGACTATAAATCGTTCTACTATAAGGACACATGCACACGAATGTTCATTGCAGCACTGTTTACAATAGCAAGGACCTGAACCAACCCAAATGCCCAACGATGATAGACTGACTGGGAAAATGTGGCACATATACACCATGGAATATTATGCAGCAATCAAAATGATGAGTTTGTGTCCTTTGTAGGGACATGGATGAATCTGGAGAACATCATTCTCAGCAAACTGACACAAGAACAGAAAAAGAAATACCGCATATACTCACCATAGGTGGGTGAGAAAATGAGAACACATGGACACAGAGAGGCGGTCTACTATACACTGGGGACTGTTGGGGGAATGGGGAGGGACAGCGGGGGTGGGGGGATAGCCTGGGGATGAATACCAAGTGTGGGTGAGGGGAGGAAGGCAGCAAAGCACACTGCCATGTGTGTACCGATGCAAGTATCTTGCTCGTTCTGCACATGTACCCCAAACCTATAATGCAATAAAATTTTTTAAAAAGAGACTCCTGTCTATTGCCCAGGTGTGCATTATTCACTGAGGCTCTGAATGTGTGGCTATATGAAGTAGACTCTTGACTATTTCCCAGAGGTGTATTATTCACGGAGGCCCTGAACTAGTGGCCATATGAAATAGACTCCTGACTATTCCACAGGTGCATATTATTCACTGAAACACTGAAAGAGTGGCCATATGAAATAGACCACATTTTACTCCACACGTGTGTGTTATTTCTTGATTCTTTAAACGAATCACCATATAAAATAGACTCTGACTATTCCCCAGGTGTGCATTATTCAAAGAGGTTTTGTATGAGTGTCCATATCAAATTGTCTCCTGACTATCACTCATGTGTATCATTCAGGAGGTGCATAATTTGGGGCTACCTTAAATAGGGTCCTGACTACTCCACAGCTGTTTATTATGCACTGAAGCTCTGAATAAGAGGCCATATAAAATAGACTCTGACTATTGCCTCATTGTGCAGTATTCGGTAATGCTGTGATTGAGTGGCCATATGAAATAGACTCCTTACTGTCACCCAGGTATGTATCATTTAAGGAGGCACTTAATTAGTGGCTATCTTAAACAGCGTCCTGTCTACTCCATAGAAGTTCATTATTCACTGAAGCTCTGAATGAGAGGCCATATAAAATAGACTCCTGACTATTTCCCCGGTGTGCATTATTCAGTGAGACTCTGAATGAGTGGTAGTATGAAATAGAATCCTGATGATTCCCCAGGTGTGTATTATTCAGTGAAGCTCAAAATACATGGCCATATTAACTAGATTCTTCACTATCCCACAGGTGTGTATTATTCACTCAGTCACTGAATATGTGTCTACATGAAATAGACTCCTGAGTACTCCACATTATTCAGTGGAACTTCGAATGAGAATCCACATAAAAAAGACTTTTGACTATTCCACAGGTGTGCATTATTCAGTGAGACTCTGAATGAGTGGTCATAAGAAATAGACTCCATACTATATCACAAGTGTGTAATATTCAGTGAGGCTGTGAAAGAGCGGCCATATTAAACAGACTTCTTATTACTCCACATGTGTGCTTTATTCACTGATGGTCAGAATGAGTAACCATATGACATAGACTTTTAATTATTTATCATGTGTGCATTATTCAAACAGGGTCTGTATGAGTGTCCATACCAAATATATTCCTGACACTCCCCCAGGTGTGTATTATTCAGTGATTCCCAGAATGAGAGGTTATATGAAATAGACTCCTTACTGTCACCCAGGTATGTATCATTTAAGGAGGCACTTAATTAGTGGCTATCTTAAACAGCGTCCTGTCTACTCCATAGAAGTTCATTATTCACTGAAGCTCTGAATGAGAGGCCATATAAAATAGATGCCTGACTATTTCCCCGTTGTGAATTATTCAATAAGGCTCTGCATGAGTGGTAGTATGAAATAGAATCCTGATGATTCCCCAGGTGTGTATCATTCAGTGAGGCACTAAACGAGTGGCCATGTGAAAGAGGCTCCAGATTATTACACTGGTGTGCATTATTCACTGAGGCTCTAAATGAATGGCTATATGAAGTAGACTCTTAACTCTTCCCCAGGTGTGTAATATTGAATAAGACTCTGACTAAGTGGGCAAGAAAAAGTGCTCATTGTCATTGGTCATTAGAGAGATGCAAATCAAAACCACATTGAGATACCATCTCACGCCAGTTAGAATGGCGATCATTAAAAAATCTGGAGACAGCAGAGGCTGGAGAGGATGTGGAGAAATAGGAACACTCTTACACTGTTGGTGGGAGTGTAAATTAGTTCAACCATTGTGGAAGACAGTGTGGCGATTCCTCAGGGACCTAGAAATAGAAATTCCATTTGACCCAGCAATCCCATTACTGGGTATCTATCCAAAGGACTATAAATCGTTCTACTATAAGGACACATGCACACGAATGTTCATTGCAGCACTGTTTACAATAGCAAGGACCTGGAACCAACCCAAATGCCCAACGATGATAGACTGGACTGGGAAAATGTGGCACATATACACCATGGAATATTATGCAGCAATCAAAAATGATGAGTTTGTGTCCTTTGTAGGGACATGGATGAATCTGGAGAACATCATTCTCAGCAAACTGACACAAGAACAGAAAAAGAAATACCGCATATACTCACTCATAGGTGGGTGAGAAAATGAGAACACATGGACACAGAGAGGCGGTCTACTATACACTGGGGACTGTTGGGGGAATGGGGAGGGACAGCGGGGGTGGGGGATAGCCTGGGGATGAATACCAAGTGTGGGTGAGGGGGAGGAAGGCAGCAAAGCACACTGCCATGTGTGTACCGATGCAAGTATCTTGCTCGTTCTGCACATGTACCCCCAAACCTATAATGCAATAAAATTTTTTTTTAAAAAAAGAGACTCCTGTCTATTGCCCAGGTGTGCATTATTTACAGAGACTCTGAATGTGTAGCCATTTGAGGTAGACTCTTGACTATTTCCCAGAGGTGTATTATTCACGGAGGCCCTGAACTAGTGGCCATATGAAAGAGATTCATGACTATACAAATATACGTATTTTTCACTGAAACACTGAAAGAGTGGCCATATGAAATAGACCACATTTTACTCCACACGTGTGTGTTATTTCTTGATTCTTTAAACGAATCACCATATAAAATAGACTCTGACTATTCCCCAGGTGTGCATTATTCACTGAGGCTCTGAATGAGTGGCCATATAAAATAGACTCTGACTATTCCCCATGTGTGTATCATTCAGGAGGTGCATAATTTGGGGCTACCTTAAATAGGGTCCTGACTACTCCACAGCTGTTTATTATGCACTGAAGCTCTGAATAAGAGGCCATATAAAATAGACTCGTGACTATTGCCTCATTGTGCAGTATTCGGTAATGCTGTGATTGAGTGGCCATATGGCATGGACTCTGACTATTCCCCAGGTGTGTAGCATTCAGTGAGTTTCTGAACGAGTGAACATATAAAATAGACTCCTGACTATATTCTCTTGACTATTTCTCAGCTGTGCATTTTCCACTGAGACACTGAGTGAAAGGTCATATCAAATAAACTCCAGACTATTCCCCAGGTGTGCATTTTTCAGTGAGACTCTGAATAATTGGCTATATGAAATAGAATCCTGAGTATTCCCCAGGTATATATGAATGTTCACTGAGGTCCTGAATGAGTGCCTATGTCAAATACACTCCTGACTTTTCCATAGGTCTGTATTATTCAGTAAGGCTCTGAATCAGTGGCCTTAAAAAAGAGACTTTTGAATACTCCTGAGGCCTGCATTTTTAGGTTCGGCTCTAAATGAGTGGCTATACGAAAAAGAATCCTGACTTTCCCCAAGGTGTATGTTATTCAGTGAGGCTCTGAATCAGTGGCCTTAAAAAGAGACTCCTGTCTATTGCCCAGGTGTGCATTTTTCAGTGAGACTCTGAATAATTGGCTATATGAAATAGAATCCTGACTTTCCCCAAGGTGTATGTTATTCAGTGAGGCTCTGAATATGTGGCTATATGAAATAGAATCCTGAGTATTCCCCAAGTATGCATTATTCACTGAAACACTGAAAGAGTGGCCATATGAAATAGACCACATTTTACTCCACACGTGTGTTATTTCTTGATTCTTTAAACGAATCACCATATAAAATAGACTAGCGATTATTCCCCACATTTGCAGTATTCAAAGAGGTTTTGTATGAGTGTCCATATCAAATTGTCTCCTGACTATCACTCATGTGTGTATCATTCAGGGAGGTGCATAATTTGGGGCTACCTTAAATAGGGTCCTGACTACTCCACAGCTGTTTATTATGCACTGAAGCTCTGAATAAGAGGCCATATGAAATAGACTCCTGACTATTGCCTCATTGTGCAGTATTCGGTAATGCTGTGATTGAGTGGCCATATGGCATGGACTCTGACTATTCCCCAGGTGTGTATCATTCAGTGAGTTTCTGAACGAGTGAACATATAAAATAGACTCCTGACTATATTCTCTTGACTATTTCTCAGCTGTGCATTTTCCACTGAGGCACTGAGTGAAAGGTCATATCAAATAAACTCCAGACTATTCCCCAGGTGTGCATTTTTCAGTGAGACTCTGAATAATTGGCTATATGAAATAGAATCCTGAGTATTCCCCAGGTATATATGAATGTTCACAGAGGTTCTGAATGAGTGGCTATGTGAAATACACTCCTGACTTTTCCATAGGTCTGTATTATTCAGTGAGGCTCTGAATCAGTGGCCATAAAAAAGAGACTTTTGAATACTCCTGAGGCCTGCTTTTTTAGGTTCGGCTCTAAATGAGTGGCTATATGAAATAGAATCCTGACTTTCCCCAAGGTGTATGTTATTCAGTGAGGCTCTGAATATGTGGCTATATGAAATAGAATTCTGACTACAATACACGTGTTTATTATTCAGTGAAGCTCTGAAAAACAGGCCATATGTAATAGCGTCCTGAGTATTCCCCAAGTATGCATTATTCACTGAGGCTCTGAAAGTTTGGCCATATGAAAGAGTCTCCTGACAAGTCCACAGTTGTGTATTATTTCTTGGGGTTTCTAATGACTTACCATATGAAATAGATTTATGATTATTCCATAGGTGTGTAATATTCAGGGAATCTTAGATTTGGGGGATGATATGAATTAGTATCCTCAGTACTCCACAGACATGCGTTATTCACTGAGGCTCATAATGAGTGTTCATATTAAACCGAATCCTGACTATTCACAAGCTGTGTATCATTCAGTGAGGCTCTGAAAGATTTGCCATGTGAGAAATGCTCCTGAGTACTGAACAGCTGTGAATTATTCACTGAGCCTCTGAATGGGTGGCCATGTGAAATACACCCCTGAATTTTTCCTGTTGTGTACTATTCAGTGAGGCTCAAAGTGAGTGACCATATAAAACAGACCCCTCAGTACTCGACACACGTGCATTATTCACTGAGTAGCTGAATGGAAAGCATAAGCAATAGACTCCTGATTATTTCCCTGGTGTGCATTATTCACTGAGGCTCCAAATATGTGGCCATTTGGAATAGATTCCTCACTATTCCCTAGGGGTGTGTTCTTCAGAGTCTCTGAGTGCATTGCCATTCCAAATACACTCCTGAATATTCTCCAGGTGTGCACTATTCTATGAGGCTCTGAATGAGTGGCCACATAAAATAGACTCCTCACTGTTTTATGGGTGTGTATTATTCACTGAGGCTCTGAAAGAGTGACCAAATGAAATAGATTCCTGACTATTCCACAGGTGTGCATTATTCAGTGAGGCATTTATTGAGTGTCCATAAGAAACTGTCCTGACTATTTAACAGGTGTCTATCACTCAGTGAGGTGCTGAGAGGGTGGCCATATAAAATAGACTCTTGAATATTCCCCAAGTGTGTATTATTCACTGAGGCTCTGAATAAGTGCCCATTTGAAATAGACTCTTGATTATTCTACAGGTGCATATTATCCACTGAGGATATGAATGAGTGTCCAAATAAAATAGACACTGGCTACTCAACAGGTATGCATTATTCACCAAGGCTCTGAATGAATGTCCATCGGAAATAGACTCCAAATTATTCTTCAGGTGAGTATTATTCAGTGAGGCTCAGAAGATGTGGCCATATTAATTAGATTCCTTACTATCTCACGGGTGTGTATTATTCACTGAGGCTCTGAATATGGTTCTACATAAAATAGACTCCTGACTACTCCTCATTATTCAGTGACACTCCGAATGAGAGGCCACATGAAAAAGACTCCTGAATATTCCACAGGTGTGTATTATTCAGTGAGACCCTGAATGAGGGGATAAAACAAAATTTTGAGTATTTCCCCAGGTGTGTACATTTAGTGAGGCTCTCAATGAGTGGCCATAGGAAAGAGACTTCTGACTATTCCGCAGGTGTGCATTATTCAGTGATTCTCTGAATGAGTGGCCATAAGAAACAGATTCCAGACGGTATCACAAGTGTGTAATATTCAGTGAGGCTGTGAAAGAGTGGCCATATAAAACAGATTTCTTATTACTCCAAAAGTGTGCGTTATTCACTGATTGTCTGAATGAGCAGCGACATGTCATAGACACCTAATTATTCTCCATGTCTGCATTATTCAAACTCTGTATGAGGGTCCATAGAAAATAGACTCCTGACACTTCCCCAGGTGTATATTATTCAGTGATTCCCAGAATGAGAGCTCATATGAAATAGAGCCCTGACTATCACCCAGGTGTGTATTATTCAGGGAGACACTTAATTCGTGGCTATCTTAAACAACATCCTGACTACTCCATAGAAGTTCATTATTCACTGAAGCTCTGAATGAGAGGCCATATAAAATAAACACCTGACTATATTGCCCCATTGTGAACTATTCAATAAGGCTCTAAATGAGTGGTAGTATAAAATAGAATCCTGATGATTCCCCAGGTGTGTATCATTCAGTGAGGCACTGAACGAGTGGCCATGTGAAAGAGGCTCCAGACTATTACCCTGGTATGCATTATTCACTGAGGTTCTAAATGAGTGGCTATATGAAGTAGACTCTTAACTCTTCCCCAGGTGTGTATTATTGAATGAGACTCTGACTAAGTGGGCATAAAAAGAGACTCCTGTCTATTGCCCAGGTGTGCATTATTTACAGAGACTCTGAATGTGTAGCCATTTGAAGTAGACTCTTCACTATTTCCCAGCAATGTATTATTCACTGAAACCCTGAATGAGTGGCCATAATAAGAGATTCCTGATTGTTCAAATATACATATTATTCACTGAAACACTGAAGGAGTGGCCATATAAAATAGACCCCATTTTACTCCAGAAGTGTGCGTTATTCTTGATTATCCAAACAAATCACCATATGAAATAGACTAGTGTTTATTTCCCACATGTGCAGTATTCGAGGAGGTTCTTTATGAGTGTCCATATCAAATAGTCTCCTATCAGTGATGTGTATATTATTCAGAGAGGTGCGTAATTTGGGGCTACCTTAAATAGGGTCCTGACTACTTCACAGCTGTTTATTATGCACTGAAGCTCTGAAAGAGAGGCTATATAAAATAGACTCTGACTATTCCCCAGGTGTGTATTATTCACTGAGGCTCTGAATGAGTGGCCATAATAAGAGATTCCTGATTGTTCAAATATACATATTATTCACTGAAACACTGAAGGAGTGGCCATATAAAATAGACCCCATTTTACTCCAGAAGTGTGCGTTATTCTTGATTATCCAAACAAATCACCATATGAAATAGACTAGTGTTTATTTCCCACATGTGCAGTATTCGAGGAGGTTCTTTATGAGTGTCCATATCAAATAGTCTCCTATCAGTGATGTGTATATTATTCAGAGAGGTGCGTAATTTGGGGCTACCTTAAATAGGGTCTTGACTACTTCACAGCTGTTTATTATGCTCTGAAGCTCTGAAAGAGAGGCTATATAAAATAGACTCTTGACTATTACCCCATTGTGCATTATACAGTAATGCTGTGATTGAGTGGCCATATGGCATGGACTCTGACTATTCCTTAGATGTGTATCACTCAGTAATTTTCTGAACGAGTGACCATATAAAATAGACTCCTGACTGTATCCTCTTGACTATTTCTCAGCTGTGCAATATCCACTGAGGCACTGGGTGAATGGTCATATCAAATAGACTCCAGACTATTCTGTAGCTGTGTATTATTCAGTGAGTCTCTGAATAAATGGCTATATGAAATAGAATCCTGAGTATTCCCCAGGTATATATGATTCTGCACTGAGGATCTGAATGAGTGGCCATGTGAAATACACTCCTGACTATTGCCCCATTGTGCATTATTTAGTAAGGCTCTGAATGAATGGTCCTATGGAATCGAATCCTGACAATTCCCTGGTGTGTATCATGAAGTGAGATTCTGAATCAGTAGTCATATGTAAAAGGATCCTGACTATTACTGTGGTGTGCATTATTTACTGAGGCTGTAAGTGGCCATGTGAAATAGATTCCTAATATTCACTGAGTATTCCTCATGTGTGCATTATTCACTGATTCTCTGAGTGGCCATATAAAATATTCTCCTAAGGATTTCCAAGATGGCACGGTAGAAACAACTCCTAATTGCAGCTCTCAGTGAAGGTGCAGAGGGTGAGTCCTAGCTGCATTTTTAGACGGACCTTTGTTGCCTACAGAATGGGCAAATTCCCAGGTGTAAGAGAAACACGGGATGCCAGCACAGCCCTTTTGGCTTGTGTGACCATTTTGGCCAGCGCCACAGTGCAGTGGCACTCCACACAAGACTCACTGGTCTGGGTGCTCTGTTAAACCGGCAATCTGAGTTTCAGTAGGGCACATTAACATATCCAGGTGATAAATCCGGACTTGGACAGTGATCCAGACCAGGGGATTCCTGGGAAGCGTGATTTGTGCCAGTGCACTGGGTCACAGAACAGGAAATCACAGAGATCCAGGTGCCCTATCAGCAGGCGACTGAACACCTGTGAGAGAGTCAACAATTCAACTTAGAGAGAGAGAGAGAGAAAGGACAATGAAGCAGAAATCCAGGTGATCAGGCTCGGTGGGTCCCACCCCCACAGGAACAAACAAAATGGTGCTTTGAAACGCTTAGGGTTGAGAGATTTACTGCAGGCTCCACTGAATCCAGGATGGTGCAGCACGGTGGGGGAGGGGCCTCCATCACTACAGACTCATTTCACCCCTACTGAGGTACAGGCCCATTGCTGAAGCAGCATGTTGTTGCCGAGGAAACCTGCCATAACATAGAGACTCTGCAAACAGGGTGGAGCCCACCACAGTAGAGCAGATCTCCATTGCAGCAAGGCAGAACCCCACAGCAGCAGGGCAGAACTTGTGGTAGGAGGGTGGAGCCTCTGCAGGCAAATAGTGACTACACTGTCTCTTAGCTGGGCAGGAGAGTGCAACAGATACTCATAAAGAAAGCACCAACTCCCTGAGACAGAGCATCTGAGGGAAAAATGTGGGTTTTATAAGTTCTGCTGAAGCAGACCTAAACACACCTGCCCAACAACACTGAATAAAAAATGGAGCTCACAGCTCAGCACTCGAGCTCCTATTAAGTACAGACCGTCTCCTTGAGCAGCTCCCTTGTCCCTGTATATACAAGGAGTCACCTCAAAAAAGTGCTAATCAGACTGACATTTGGCGGGCATCATTCTGGGACAAAGATAGCAGAAAAAGAAACTGGTAGCATCCCTCACTATTCC
Organism: Saguinus midas; assembly: GCA_021498475.1. Taxonomy (NCBI): domain Eukaryota; kingdom Metazoa; phylum Chordata; class Mammalia; order Primates; family Cebidae; genus Saguinus; species Saguinus midas. The sequence goes on along the minus strand of JAKFGQ010000048.1, from coordinate 41,064 downwards.
GCAACTGATACAGGTGTACCCCAGACCAGCAGGGCCTGGAGTGGACCTCAGCACTCGTACAGCAGAGGGGCTAGAATGTTAGAAAAAAATTAAGTAACAGAAATACTTCATCATCAATAATCTGGGTGTCCACTCAGAGACCCAATTGAAAAATCAGCAACTACTAAGACGACAGGTGGATAAATCCACAAAAATGGAAAGAAACCAGTGCAAAAAGGAGGAAAACACCCGAAGCAAAAACACTTCACCTCCTACAAAGGACAAGAAATCCTCACCAGCAAGGGAACAAAGCTGGATGGAGAATGAGTGTGACGAAAAGATAAAAACAGACTTCAGTGAGTTAAAAGATAATAAGAAACTTCAGTGAGTTAAAAGAACATGTACTAAATTAACGCAAAGAAACTAAGAATCTTAAAAATAGATTTGAGAAAAGATTCGATGAAACAATAACAAGAATGGAAAACTTAGACAGGAACATGAATGAATTGAGGGAGCTGAAAAATACAACACGAGAACTTTGCGACGCATGCACAAGTTTAAACAGCCGAATTGACCAAGCAGATGAAAGAATAACAGAAGTCGAAGATCAACTCAATGAAATAAAATGAGAAACCAAGGTTAGAGAAAAGAGTGCAAAAAGGAATGAACAAAATCTCCAAAAAATGTGGAACTATGTAAAGAGACCCAACCTACGTTTGATAGGTGTACCAGAATGTGATGAAGAGAATAAATCCAAGGTGGAAAACACTCCTCAGGATATTCTCAAGTAAAATATCCCCAACCGACCAAGGCAAGCCAACACTAAACTACAGGAAATACAAAGAACAACACAAAGATATTTCACAAGAAGAACAACCACAAGGAACATAATCGTCAGATTCACCAGGGATGAAATGAAGGAGAAAATACTAAGGGCATCCAGAGAGAAAGGTTGGGTCACTCACAAAGAGAAGCCCATCAGACTCACAGCAGATCTCTCGGCAGAAACTCTACAAGCAAGAAGAGAGTGGGGGCCAATATTCAACATACTTAAAGAAAACAAGTTTCAAACCAAAATTTTATATCCAGTCAAACTGAGCTACATAAGTGAAGGAAGAATAAAATCTTTTGCCAACAAGCAAGTACTCAGAGATTTTGTCCACACCAGGACTGCTTTACATGAGCTCCTGAAAGAGGCACTACACATAGAAAGGAAAAACCAGTACCATCCATTCGAAAAACACACCAAATGATAAAGAGCATCAACAAAATGAAGAATCTGCATCAATCAATGGGCAAAACAGCCAGCTAGCATCAAAATGGCAGTATCAAATTCACACATAACAATATTAACCCTAAAAGTAAATGGACTAAATGCACCAATCAAAATTCAAAGTCTGGTAAATTGGATAAAAAAACAAAACCCATCGGTGTGCTGTGTCCAGGAAACCCATCTCACACGCAAGGATACAAAAAAGTTCAAAATAGAGAGATGGAAGAATATTTAGCAAGCAAATAGAGAGCAAAAACAAGCAGGAGTTGCAATTCTCGTCTCTCATAAAATAGACTTTAAAGCAAAAAAGATCAAAAGAGACAAAGGAGGTCATTACATAAAGGTAAAAGGATTGATACAACAAGAAGAGCTAACGATCCTAAATATATATGGACCAAACAGAAGCACCGAGATATATAAGGCAAATTCTTAAAGACTTACAAAGAGACTTAGACTACCACAAAATAATAGTGGGAGTCTTTAACCCTCTGCTGTCAATATCAGACAGATCAACCAGACAGAAAATTAACAAAGATATTCAGGGCTTTAACTCAGGCCTGGAACAAGCAAACCTGATAGATATTTACAGAACTCTCCACCCCAAATCCACAGAATATACATTCTTCTCAGCAGCACATCACATCTACTCCAAAATTGACCACATAATTGTAAGTAAAGCATTCCTCAGCAAATGCAAAACAACTGAAATCATAACAAACAGTCTCTCAGACCATAGTGAAATCAAGTAAGAACTCAGAATTCAGAAACTAACTCAGAACCACACAGCTTCATGGAAACTGAACAACTGGCTCTTGAATGTTGATTGGATAAACAACGAAATGAAGGCAGTAATAAAGAAGTTCTTCGAAACCAATGAGAATGAAGACACATACCAGAATCTCTGGGACACATTTAAAGAAGTCTGTATAAAAAAATATATAGCAATAAGTGCCCACATGAGAAGAGTAGAGAGATCCAAAATTGTCACCCTATCGTCAAAATTGAAAGAGCTAGAGAAGCAAGATGAAAAAAGCTCAAAACCTAGCCAAAGACAAGAAATAACTAAAATCAGAGCAGAACTGAAGGAGATAGATACAAGAAAAACCCTTCAAAAAATCAATAAATTCAAGAGCTGGTTTTCTGAAATGATCAACAAAATAGACAGACCACTAGCCAAACTGATAAAAAAGAAAATAGAGAACAACAAAATAGATGCAATAAAAAAAGGATAAAGGAAAAATCAGCACAGATTCCACAGAAATTCAAACCATCATCAGAGAATACAAAAAACAACTCCACACACATAAACTAGTAAACCAGGAAGAAATGGATAAAATCTGAACACCTGTGTCCTCCCAAGCCTTAACGTGGAGAAAGCCAAAACTATGAATAGACCAATAACAAGGACTGAAGTTGAGGCAGCAATTAACAGCCTACCACACAAAAAAATCTCTGGTCCAGATGGGTTCACAGCCAAATTCTACCAGACACACAAAGGGGATCTGGTACGATTCCTTCTAAAACTTTCCCAAATAACTTAGAAAGAGGGAACCCATTCCAAAAAATTTTATGAGACAAATATCATGCTGATAGCAAAACCCGGCAGAGACTCAACAAGAAAAGAAAACTTCAGGCCAATATCCATGATGAACATAGATGCAAAATCTTCAATAAAATACTGGCAAACCGATTGCAACAGCACATTAAAAAACTTATCCATCGGCGGGGGAGGAGGCAAGATGGCGTCGTAGAGGCGACTCAGGATTGCAGCTCTCAGTGAAGGCGCAGAGGGTGAGTCCTAGCCGCATTCTCGGATGTTTCTTTTATGCCCACAGAGCGTTGAAAGTACCAGGTGTGGGAGAGACGCACAGCCGGCTAACGCAGCCGGCTCCCGCTGCCTCTTCAGACGGCGCCGCAGCGGGACCCGGCGCAGAACTCACTGGTCTGGGTGCCCTGTTAAACCGGCAATCTGAGATTTGGAAGGGCAGATTGGCATGTTCATCTGATTGAACGGGACTTGGACAATGAGCCAGACCAGGAGTTTCCTTGGAAGCGTGATCTGAGCCGGGGTAGTGGGCAGTGGCACGGGAGATCGCATGGATCCCAGTGCCCTATCGGCAGGCTACTGGGGCGCCAGTGAGAGAGTCGACCTTTCAGCTTGGGGAGAGGAAGAGAGAGAGAGAGGACGGACTCTGAGGCAGGGAGCTGGGTGATCGGGCTCGGCGGGTCCCACGCTCACGGGGACAAGCAGGGCGGCGACTGGAGATGCTTGGGGTTGAGAGTTTTGCTGCCGGCATCTAGGACGGTGCAGCCCGGTGAGGAAGGGGGGTCCACCATTGCTGACACAGTCCAGCCCCAATGAACTACCGCCCAGGACTGACGCAGCCTGCCGTTGCCAAGGCAACCTGCCATAACAGAGAGACTCCGCGCTCCACAGCAGAAGGGAGCCCAGCAGCAACAGGGCGGACCCACGCTAGCAGGTCAGAGCCCCGGCAGGCAAATAGTGAATAGACTGCCGCCTAGTGGGGCAGGACAGTGCAACAGATACTCATAAAGAAAGCCCCAACTCCCTGAGACAGAGCATCTAAGGGGGAAAAAGGGTGGTGTTTTATGAGTTCAGGGCTTTAACTGACCTGGAACAAGCAAACCTGATAGACATTTACAGAACTCTCCACCCCAAATCCACAGAATATACATTCTTCTAGCACATCACATCTACTCCAAAATTGACCACATAATGAAGCATTCCTCAGCAAATGCAAAACAACTGAAATCATAACAAACAGTCTCAGACCATAGTGAAATCAAGTAAGAACTCAGAATTCAGAAACTAACTCAGAACCACACACAGCTTCATGGAAACTGAACAACTGGCTTTGAATGTTGATTGGATAAACAACGAAATGAAGGCAGTAATAAAGAAGTTCTTCGAAACCAATGAGAATGAAGACATACCAGAATCTCTGGGACACATTTAAAGAAGTCTGTATAAAAAAAATATATAGCAATAAGTGCCCACATGAGAAGAGTAGAGAGATCCAAAATTGTCACCCTATCGTCAAAATTGAAAGAGCTAGAGAAGCAAGATGAAAAAAGCTCAAAACCTAGCCAAAGACAAGAAATAACTAAAATCAGAGCAGAACTGAAGGAGATAGATACAAGAAAAACCCTTCAAAAAATCAATAAATTCAAGAGCTGGTTTTCTGAAATGATCAACAAAATAGAGACCACTAGCCAAACTGATAAAAAGAAAATAGAGAACAACAAAATAGATGCAATAAAAAGGATAAAGGAAAAATCAGCACAGATTCCACAGAAATTCAAACCATCATCAGAGAATACAAAAAACAACTCCACACACATAAACTAGTAAACCAGGAAGAAATGGATAAAATCTGAACACCTGTGTCCTCCCAAGCCTTAACGTGGAGAAAGCCAAAACTATGAATAGACCAATAACAAGGACTGAAGTTGAGGCAGCAATTAACAGCCTACCACACAAAAAAATCTCTGGTCCAGATGGGTTCACAGCCAAATTCTACCAGACACACAAAGGGGATCTACATTCCTTCTAAAACTTTCCCAAATAACTTAGAAAGAGAACCCATTCCAAAATTTTATGAGACAAATATCATGCTGATAGCAAAACCCGGCAGAGACTCAACAAGAAAAGAAAACTTAAATAATATCCATGATGAACATAGATGCAAAATCTTCAATAAAATACTGGCAAACCGACAACAGCACATTAAAAACTTATCCATCGGGGGAGGAGGCAAGATGGCGTCAGAGGCGACTCAGGATTGCAGCTCTCAGTGAAGGCGCAGAGGGTGAGTCCCAGCCGCATTCTCGGATGTTCCTTTATGCCCACAGAGCGTTGAAAGTCCCAGGTGTGGGAGAGACGACAGCCGGGCTAACGCAGCCGGCTCCCGCCGCTTCGGCGGTGCAGCGACCCGGCGCGAACTCACTGGTCTGGGTGCCCTGTTAAACCGGCAATCTGAGATTTGAAGGGCAGATTGGCATGTTCATCTGATTGAACGGGACTTGGACAATGAGCCAGACCAGGAGTTTCCTGGGAAGCGTGATCTGAGCCGGGTAGTGGGCAGTGGCACGGGAGATCGCATGGATCCCAGTGCCCTATCGGCAGGCTACTGGGGCGCCAGTGAGAGAGTCGACCTTTCAGCTTGGGGAGAGGAAGAGAGAGAGAGAGGACGGACTCTGAGGCAGGGAGCTGGGTGATCGGCTCGGCGGGTCCCACGCTCACGGGACAAGCAGGGCGGCGACTGGAGGTGCTTGGGGCTGAGAGTTTTGTTGCTGGCATCTAGGACGGTGCAGCCCGGTGAGGAGGGGCGTCCACCATTGCTGACACAGTCACCCCCACTGAAGTACCGCCCAGGACTGACGCAGCCTGCCGCTGAGGCAACCTGCCATAACAGAGAGACCCCCACAGCAGAAGGGAGCCCAGCAGCAACAGGGCGGACCCACGCTAGCAGGTCAGAGCCCGCAGGCAAATAGTGAATAGACTGCCTAGTGGGGCAGGACAGTGCAACAGATACTCATAAAGAAAGCCCCAACTCCTGAGACAGAGCATCTAAGGGGAAAAAGGTGGTGTTTTATGAGTTCTATTGCAGCAGACATAAACAACCTCCCAACAACCCTGAATGAACAACGGAGCTCACAGCTCAGCACTGGAGCTCCTATAAAGCACAGACTGTCTCCTCAAGCAGCTCCCTGACCCCTGTATATCCAAGGAGTCACCCCAGAAAAGGACTAATCAGACTGACATTTGGCTGGCATTTCTGGAACAAGGACAGCAGAAGAAGAAACTGGTATCATCCTCACTGTCCTGCAGCTGCTGCAGGTATACCCCAGACAAGCAGGGCCTGGAGGACCTCAGCACTCATACAGCAGAGGATAGACCATTAGGGAAAACTAAGTAACAGAAATACTTCATCATCAACAATCTCAGTGTCCACACAGAGACCCAATTGAAAAATCAGCAACTACTAAGACGACAGGCGATAAATCCATAAAGATGGGAAGAAACCAGCAAAAAGGAGGAAAACACCAAACCAAAACACCTCACCTCCAAAAGGACCAAAACTCCTCACCAGCAAGGGAACAAAGCTGGACGGAGAATGAATGTGACGAAATGACGGAATCAGACTTCAGAAAGTGGATAATGAGAAACTTCAGTGAGCTAAAGGAACATGTTCTAAACCAGTGCAAAGAAACTAAGAACCTTGAAAAAGATTTGAAAAAGATTCGAGGAATTGATAACAAGAATGGACAACTTAGAGAGGAATATGAATGAATTGAAGGAGCTGAAAACACAACACGAGAACTTCGAAGCATGCACAAGTTTCAACAGCCGAATTGACCAAGCAGAAGAAAGAATATCAGAAGTTGAAGATCAACTCAATGAAATAAAACGAAACCAAGATTAAAGAAAAAGCAAAAAGGAATGAACAAAATCTCCAAGAAATGTGGGACTATGTGAAGAGACCCAACCTACGCTTTGATAGGTGTACCAGAATGTGATGAAGAGAATGAATCCAAGCTGGAAAACACTCTTCAGGATATTATCCAGGAAAATTTCCCCAACCTAGCAAGACAGGTCAATACTCAACTCCAGGAAATACAGAGAACACCACAAAGATACTCTGCAAGAAGAGCAACCCCAAGGCACATAATCGTCAGATTCACCAGGGTTGAAATGAAGGAGAAAATACTAAGGGCAGCCAGAGAGAAAGGTCGGGTCACCCACAAAGGGAAGCCCATCAGACTCACAGCAGATCTCTCGGCAGAGACTCTACAAGCCAGAAGAGAGTGGGGCCAATATTCAACATCCTTAAAGAAAAGAACTTTCAACCCAGAATTTCATATCCAGCCAAACTGAGCTTCATAAGTGAAGGAAAAATAAAATCCTTCACGAACAAGCAAGTACTCAGAGATTTTGTCACCACTAGGCCTGCTTTACAAGAGCTCCTGAAAGAGGCACTACACATAGAAAGAAACAACCAGTTCCAGCCATCCTAAAAGCATACCAAATGCTAAAGACCATCAACAAAATGAAGAATGTACATGAACCAACGGGCAAAACAGCCAGCTAGCATCAAAATGGCAGTATCAAATTCACACATAACAATATTAACCCTGAATGTAAATGGGCTAAATGCACCAATCAAAAGACACAGACTGGCAAATTGGATAAAAACCAAAACCCATCGGTGTGCTGTATCCAGGAAACCCACCTCACATGCAAAGATACACAAAGGCTCAAAATAAAGGATGGAGGAAGATTTACCAAGCAAATGGAGAGCAAAAAAGCAGGAGTTGCAATTTCATCTCTGATAAAATAGACTTTAAAGCAACAAAGATCAAAAGGGACAAAGAAGGTCATTACATAATGGTAAAAGGATCGATACAACAAGAAGAGCTAACGATTCTAAATATATATGGACCCAATGTAGGAGCACCCAGATATATAAGGCAAGTTCTTAATGACTTACAAAGAGGACTTAGACTCCCACACAATAATAGTGGGAGACTTTAACACTCCACTGTCAATAGCAGACAGATCAACCAGACAGAAAATTAACAAGGATATCCAGGACTTGAACTCAGACCTGGAACAAGCAAACCTGATAGACATTTACAGAACTCTCCACCCCAAATCCACAGAATATACATTCTTCTCAGCACCACATCACACCTACTCCAAAATTGACCACATAATTGGAAGTAAAGCACCTCAGCAAATGCAAAACAACTGAAATCATAACAAACAGTCTCTCAGACCATAGTGCAATCAAGTTGGAACTCAGAATTCAGAAAATAACTCAGAACCGCACAGCTTCATGGAAACTGAACAACTGGCTTTGAATGTTGATTGATAAACAATGAAATGAAGGCAGAAATAAAGAAGTTCTTTGAAACCAACGAGAATGAAGACACAACGTACCAGAATCTCTGGGACACATTTAAAGCAGTCTGTAGAGGAAAATATATAGCAATAAGTGCCCACATGAGAAGAGTGGAGATCCAAAATTGACACCCTATCATCAAAATTGAAAGAGCTAGAGGAGCAAGATCAAAAAGCTCAAAACCTAGCCAAGACAAGAAATAACTAAGATCAGAGCAGAACTGAAGGAGATAGAGACAAGAAAACCCTTCAAAAATCAATAAATCTAAGAGCTGGTTTTTGAAAAGATCAACAAAATAGACAGACCACTAGCCAGACTGATAAAAAGAAAAGAGAGAACAACCAAATAGATGCAATAAAAACGATAAAGGGAAATCACCACAGATTCCACAGAAATTCAAACCATCATCAGAGAATACTACAAACAACTCTATGCACATAAACTAGTAAATCAGGAAGAAATGGATAAATTCCTGACGCCTGTGTCCTCCCAAGCCTAAACCAGGAGGAAGCCAAACTATGAATAGACCAATAACAAGGTCTGAAGTTGAGGCAGCAATTAAGAGCCTACCACACAAAAAGCCCAGGTCCAGATGGGTTCACAGCTGAATTCTACCAGACACACAAAGAGGATCTGGTACCATTCCTTCTGAAACTATTCCAAATAATCCAAAAGAGGGAACCTTCCCAAATCATTTTATGAGACCAACATCATCCTGATACCAAAACCTGGCAGAGACTCAACAAGAAAAGAAAACTTCAGGCCAATATCCATGATGAACATAGATGCAAAATCTTCAATAAAATACTGGCAAACCGATTGCAACAGCACATTAAAAACTTATCCATCATGATCAAGTAGGATTCATCCTGGGATGCAAGGCTGGTTCAACATACGCAAGTCTATAAATGTAATTCACCACATAAACAGAAGCAAAACAAAACCACATGATTATCTCAATTGATGCAGAGAAGGCATTTGACAAAATTCAACAGCCCTTTATGCTAAAACCCTCAATAAACTTGGTATTGATGGAACATATCTCAAAGTAATAAAAGCTATTTATGACAAACCAACAGCCAATATCATACTTAATGGGCAAAACTGGAAGCATTCCTTTGAAACTGGCACTAGACAAGGATGCCCTCTCACCACTTCTATTCAACATAGTACTGGAAGTTCTAGCCAGAGCAATCAGGCAAGAAAAAGAAATAAAGGGTATTCAAATAGGAAAGGTGGAAGCCAAATTGTCTCTATTTGCAGACGACATGATAGTATACCTAGAAGACCCCATCACCTCAGCCCAAAAGCTCCTGCAACTGATAAGCAACTTCAGCAAAGTCTCAGGATATAAAATCAATGTTCAAAAATCACAAGCATTCCTATACACCAATAACAGACTTAAAGAGAACCAAATCAAGAATGAACTGCCATTCACAATTGCTACAAAGAAAATAAAATACCTAGGAATACAACTCACAAGGAATGTAAGGGACCTCTTTAAGGAAAACTACAAACCACTGCTCAACGAAATAAGAGAGGACACAAACAGATGGAGAAACATTCCATGTTCGTGGTTAGGAAGAATCAATATCGTGAAAATGGCTATACTGCCCAAAGTAATTTACACAATCAATGCTATCCCCATCAAACTACCATTGAATTTCTTCACAGAACTGGAAAACCACCATGAATTTCATATGGAACCAAAAAGAGCCCGCATAGCCAAGTCAATTCTAAGCAAAAGAACACAGTGGAGGCATCACACTACCAGACTTCAAACTATACTACAAGGCTACAGTAATCAAAACAGCATGGTACTGAAAACCAAAACAATGGAACAGAACAGAACATCAGGAAAACAGAGAACACCACAAATATTATCTTTGATAAACCAGACAAAACAGGCAATGGGAAAGGATTCCTATTTAATAAATGTTGGGAAAACTGGCTAGCCATGTGCAGAAAGCAGAAACTTCCCTGACTAACCCATTAAGACTCCAGAGATTAAAGACTTAAACAGAAAGACCTGACACCATAAAACCCTAGAAGAAAATCTAGAACCATCAGGACATATAGGCAAGACTTCAAAACAAAAATAAAAGCATTGGCAACAAAAGCAAGACAAATGCAAATCACAGCCTGCACAAGAGTCAAAGAGGAACAACATCAGAATGGGAAAAACCAGTTTACACATCAAAAGCTCCAGAATGCAAAAGAATCAACAAAATGAAGAATTACAAACCAATGGGCAAAACAGCCCAGCATCAAAATGACAGACAAATTCACACAAACAATAAAAAGAAATGGGCAAATGCAAATCAAAAGAACACTGGCAAATTGATGCAATAAACCACATTGACAGAAACATCAGAAGGATACAAAAAATCATAAACTGGAGAGGAAGATGCAAATGGAGAGAAAAACAGAAGTTCATGTCCTGATAAAATAGTTTAAAGCAACAAAGATCAAAAGAATCATTACATAATGGAAAATATCGATACAACAAGAAGATAAAATTTAAATATTGGACCCAATGCAAGCAACCAGACATATGCAAGTTCTAATGACAGAAAAGGACAGATCCCACACAATAATACAACACAATGTTCATCATACAGATAAACCAGACAGAAAATTAACAATATCCAGGACATGATAGACCTGAACAAGCAAAATGATACGATAGACAGCAGAATAACCAAAATTCACAAATATACATTTTCTCACATCACACCTACCCAAATGACCACATAATGAATAAAGAACTCCTCAGCAAATGAAAAAATGAAATAATAACAGTCTCTCAGACATGAGATTAGAATCAGAAACATAAATAACTCAGAATGAACACTTCATGGAAACTGAACAACTGATTCTCAGCATATAAACAATGAAATGAAGGCAGAAATAAAAAGTCTTTGAAACCTATGAGAATGAAGACACAGAACCAGAATCTCTGGGACACATAAAACAGTCAGAGGAAAATAAATAGCAATAAGTGACATGAGAAAACCAAATTGACATATCTCAAAATTGAAAGAGCTAGAGGAGCAAGACCAAAAAGCAAAATCTCAAAAAAAATACAAGATCAGAGCAGAACTGAAGAAGATAGAGACAAGAAAAACTTCAAAAAATTAATAAATCTAAGAGCTGTTTTTTTGAAAGATCAACAAAATAGACAGACCACTAGCCAGACTGATAGAAAAGAGAGAACAACCAAATAGATGCAAAAAAGATAATGAAATCATGTGATTCCACAGAAATTCAAACCATCATCAGAGAATACTACAAACAACTCTATGCACAAACTACTAAACCAGGAAGAAATGGATAAATTCTGGATGCCTGTCATGGAAAATTCAAAGCCTAAACCAGGATATAAACTATGAAAGACCAATAACAAGGTCTGAAGTTGAGGAATAAGAGCCTACCAGAAAAAGCCCAGGTCCAGATTTCACAGAAATTCTACAAGACACCAAGAGGATCAGTATTGAAACTATTCCAAATAATTCAAAAGAGAGAATTCAACATTATTTTATGAGACCAACATCATCCTGATACCAAAAGACAGAGAAACAAGAAAAGAAAACTGGAATATCCAGATGAACATAGATGCAAAATCTTCAATAAAATACTGAAACCGATTAACAGAACATTAAAAAATATTCATTATTATCATACATCATGCAAGGCTGGTTCAACATACAGAAGTATAAATGGAATTCACCAATAACAGAGCCAAAAACAAAACCACCTGATTATCTCAATTGATGCAGAGAAGGCATTTGACAAAATTCAACAGCCCTTTATGCTAAAACCTCAATAAACTTTATATGATGGAACATATTCAAAGTAATAAAAGCTATTTATGACCAACAGATATCATACCAATGAAAAACTGGAAGTATTCCCTTTGAAATGGCACTAGACTATGCTCTCACCATCTATTCAACATAGTACTTGTTCTAGCCAGAGCAATCAGGCAAGAAAGAAATTGGGTATTCAAATAGAAAAGTTGAAATAAATTGTCATTTCAGACGACAAGATGTATACTTAGAAGACTCAAAAAAAGCTCCTGAAACTGATAAACAACTTCAGAAAGTCTCAGAGAAAAATATGCAAAAATCACAAGCATTTCTATACACCAGAACAGACTTAAAGAGAACCAAATCAAGAAATGAACTGCCATTCACAATTGTTACAAGAAAATAAAACCTAGAACACAACCACAAGGAACAAGGGCTTAAAGGAAAACTAAACCATGCACAATGAAACAAGAGAGGACAAAATAGATGAAAACATTCCATGTTCAGTTAGGAAGAATCAAAATCAGGAAATGGCTATACTGAGGTAATTTACACAATAAATAGAGAAAAAGGATAAAGAATGAGCAAAGTCTCCAAGAATTATACTATGTGAAAAGACATAACACTTGATAGGTGTACCAATGTGATGAGAATGAATCCTCAAAATGCTCTTCAGATATTATCCAGAATTTTTAATCTGCAAAGCAGGATACAATTCAACCTCAGGTAATACAGAGAACACCACAAAGATTTCTTAAGAAGAGCAACCAACCACATAATCATTAGAATCACCAGGGTGAAATGAATGAGAAAATACTGAACAGCCAGAGAGAAATCATTACCCAAAGATATTACAGCAGATCTCTTCTAGAAATACAAGCCAAAAGAGAGTTATAACATCTCAAAAACAGAACTTTCAGAGAATTCATAACAAACTAATTCTCTGAAGGTAAAATCTTCTATGAACAAGAAAGTATTCACAGATTTTATTCCACTAGGCCTGCTTTACAAAAACTTCTGAAAGAATTACACACAGAAAAGAAAACCAGTATTATTTCTAAAATACCAAATCAGGAACATAAATAAGAATTTACATCAACAAATGGATAAAATAATTGTTACATCAAATGGCAGTAATCAAATTGAAATCGATTAAATTAATTAAAATATACAGCCAAAACCTAGGTATACTATCACAGAGCAGATGAAGATACAAAAACTAAAACAAAGTGTTGGAGAAAGATTTACCAAATAAATAGAGAAAACAAAACAAACAAAAAGGAGTTGCACCATGCATTTGATAAAACAGATTTCAAAACCAAAAAAGATTAGTATAAGAATCAATGCATACTAACACAGAATCATATGACCTGTAGAGATTCACACCAACAAACAGAAAATTAATAATTTCCAGATCTGAACTCAGATCAAATAACAAGTAAATTAATAAGCACTTGTAGAATTCTACAGATAAATAAAATACATTCTCCATTTTAAATATATCAAAATAAGACTTTATTAATACCCATTTATAGAATAAAGCAATACTTGTTCTTCCCTGCCTTTCCAAAGACACAAACAGATTGAGAAACATTCCATGTTCTGGTTAGGAAGAATCAATATCTTGAAAATGGCTATACTGCCCAGAATTTACACAATCAAGCTATCATCAACTTGAATTTCACTGAACTGGAAACCACTGAACTTATATGAACCAGATGATAGAAGTATTCTAAGCAAAAGAACACAGGATATCACATACCAGTTTCAAACTATACTACAGAGGCTACATCATAAACAGCATGGTACCAAAACAGAGACATAGATCAATGGAACAGAACAGATATCAGCAACACAACATATCTACAAAATATAATCGATAAACCAGACAAAATAAAGCAATGAGATGTTTAATAAATGGTGTTGGGAAAATTAGCCATGTAAAGCAAACTGGATTCCTGACATTACACTAAAATTAACTCCAGATGGATTAAAGTTTACAGACCTGACACCATAAAATAGAAGAAAAAACCATTCAGGACATAGGAGTAGAAGATCATGACCAAAACATAAAAGCATTGGCAACAAAAGCCAAAATAGACAAATGGGACCTAATAAACCCACAGCTTCTGCATGGCAAAAGAAACAGTCACTGAGTGAATGGCAACCATCAGAATGAGAAAAATTTCAGTTTACACATCTGACAAAGGGCTGATATTCATAATTTACAAAGAACTCAAACAGCAGGAAAAAAAAGACCATTCAAAATGGGCAAGAAATATGAACAGACACTAAAGAAGACATATGAGGAACAAACACACATGAAAAATCATCACTGGTCAAGACAGATGCAAATAAAACCACATTGATACCATTCAGCCAGTTGAATGGCAATCATTATCTGAGACAGATATGATGTGGAGAAAGAAGAACACTCTTAATTGTTGGTAAAATTAGTCAACCATTGGAAAACAGTGATTAAGGACCTAAAATAGAACATTTGACCCAGCAATCCTATTACTGGGTATATATTCAAAGGACTATAAATGTTTCACTATAAGGACACATGCAAAACAGTGTTTGCAGCATTTACAATAGCAAAGACCTGAACCAACACAAATGCCCATCATGATAGACATTGGAAAAATGTCACATATACACATGGAATATTATGCAGCAATCAAAAATGATGAGTTTTCCTTTGTAAGACATTTAATCCAAACATCATTCTCAGCAAACTGACATAAAGAACAGAAAATACTCATATTCTCATAATCTGAAAATGAGAACACATGGACAGAATCACTACACATTCTATTAATAACAGCAACCATCAGTTATAAATGTCATGTAAATGAGAAGGCAACAAAACAAGCCATGTGATTATGAAATATCTGATTCTGCACATGTAAAACTATAACAGAAAAAATTAAAAAAATAGGGGGAGGAGGCAAGATGGCGTCAGAGAGGTGACTCAGGATTGCAGCTCTCAGTGAAGGCAGCAGAGGGTGAAGCCGCATTCTCGATGGACCTTTTATGCCCACAGAGTGTTGAAAGTCCCAGGTGGGAGAGACACGACAGTGCAGCTAACGCAGCCGCTCCCGCCGCCTTCGGGGCAGCAGGGGACCCGCAAAACTCACTGGTCTGGGTGCCCTGTTAAACCGGCAATCTGAGATTTGAAGGGCAGATTGGCATGTCCATCTGATTGAACGGGACTTGGACAATGAGCCAGACCAGGAGTTTCCTGGGAAGCGTGATCTGAGCCGGGTAGTGGGCAGTGGGAGATCAGGGATCCCAGTGCCCTATCGGCAGGCTCCTGGGGCGCCAGTGAGAGTCGACCTTTCAGCTTGGGGAGAGGAAGAGAGAGAGAGAGACGGACTCTGAGGCAGGGAGCTGGGTGATCGGCTCAGCGGGTCCCACGCTCACGGGACAAGCAGGGCGGCGACTGGAGGCGCTTGGGGCTGAGAGTTTTGCTGCCGGCATCTAGGACGGTGCAGCCCGGGTGAGGGAGGGCGTCCACCATTGACGCAGTGCACCCCACTGAAGTACACCCAGGACTGACTGAGCCTGCCGTTGCCGAGGCAACCTGCCATAACAGAGAGACTCACAGCAACAGGGAGCCCAGCAGCAGGTAGCCCCAGCAGGCAAATAGTGAATAGACTGCCCTAGTGGGGCAGGACAGTGCAACAGATACTCATAAAGAAAGCCCCAACTCCCTGAGACAGAGCATCTAAGGGTGAAAAAAGGTGGTGTTTTATGAGTTCTATTGCAGCAGACATAAACAACCTCCCAACAACCCTGAATGAACAACGGAGCTCACAGCTCAGCACTGGAGCTCCTATAAAGCACAGACTGTCTCCTCAAGCAGCTGACCCCTGTATATCCAAGGAGTCACCCCAGAAAAGGACTAATCAGACTGACATTTGGCTGGCATCATTCTGGAACAAGGGCAGAAGAAGAAACTGGTATCATCCTCACTGTTCCAGCTGCTGCAGGTATACCCCAGACAAGCAGGGCCTGGAGTGACCTCAGCACTCATACAGCAGAGAGGATAGACCATTAGAGGAAAACTAAGTAACAGAAATACTTCATCATCAACAATCTCAGTGTCCACACAGAGACCCAATTGAAAAATCAGCAACTACTAAGACGACAGGCGGATAAATCCATAAAGATGGGAAGAAACCAGCAAAAGGAGGAAAACACTGAAACCAAAACACCTCACCTCCAAAAGGACCAAAACTCCTCACCAGCAAGGGAACAAAGCTGGACGGAGAATGAATGTGACAAATGACGGAATCAGACTTCAGAAAGTGGATAATGAGAAACTTCAGTGAGCTAAAGGAACATGTTCTAAACCAGTGCAAAGAAACTAAGAACCTTGAAAAAGATTTGAAAAAGATTCGAGGAATTGATAACAAGAATGGACAACTTAGAGAGGAATATGAATGAATTGAAGGAGCTGAAAACACAACACGAGAACTTCAAGCATGCACAAGTTTCAACAGCCGAATAATTGACCAAGCAGAAGAAAGAATATCAGAAGTTGAAGATCAACTCAATGAAATAAAACGAGAAACCAAGATTAAAGAAAAAGCACAAAAGGAATGAACAAAATCTCCAAGAAATGTGGGACTATGTGAAGAGACCCAACCTACGCTTTGATAGGTGTACCAGAATGTGATGAAGAGAATGAATCCAAGCTGGAAAACACTCTTCAGGATATTATCCAGGAAAATTTCCCAACCTAGCAAGACAGGTCAATACTCAACTCCAGGAAATACAGAGAACACCACAAAGATACTCTGCAAGAAGAGCAACCCCAAGGCACATAATCGTCAGATTCACCAGGGTTGAAATGAAGGAGAAAATACTAAGGGCAGCCAGAGAGAAAGGTCAGGTCACCCACAAAGGGAAGCCCATCAGACTCACAGCAGATCTCTGGCAGAGACTCTACAAGCCAGAAGAGAGTGGGGCCAATATTCAACATCCTTAAAGAAAAGAACTTTCAACCCAGAATTTCATATCCAGCCAAACTGAGCTTCATAAGTGAAGGAAAAATAAAATCCTTCACGAACAAGCAAGTACTCAGAGATTTTGTCACCACTAGGCCTGCTTTACAAGAGCTCCTGAAAGAGGCACTACACATAGAAAGAAACAACCAGTTCCAGCCATCCTAAAAGCATACCAAATGCTAAAGACCATCAACAAAATGAAGAATGTACATGAACCAATGGGCAAAACAGCCAGCTAGCATCAAAATGGCAGTATCAAATTCACACATAACAATATTAACCCTGAATGTAAATGGGCTAAATGCACCAATCAAAAGACACAGACTGGCAAATTGATAAAAACCAAAACCCATCGGTGTTGTATCCAGGAAACCCACCTCACATGCAAAGATACACAAAGGCTCAAAATAAAGGATGGAGGAAGATTTACCAAGCAAATGGAGAGCAAAAAAAGCAGGAGTTGCAATCATCTCTGATAAAATAGACTTTAAAGCAACAAAGATCAAAAGGACAAAGAAGGTCATTACATAATGGTAAAAGGATCGATACAACAAGAAGAGCTAACGATTCTAAATATATATGGACCCAATGTAGGAGCACCCAGATATATAAGGCAAGTTCTTAATGACTTACAAAGAGACTTAGACTCCCACACAATAATAGTGGGAGACTTTAACACTCCACTGTCAATAGCAGACAGATCAACCAGACAGAAAATTAACAAGGATATCCAGGACTTGAACTCAGACCTGGAACAAGCAAACCTGATAGACATTTACAGAACTCTCCACCCCAAATCCACAGAATATACATTCTTCTCAGCACCACATCACACCTACTCCAAAATTGACCACATAATTGGAAGTAAAGCACCTCAGCAAATGCAAAACAACGGAAATCATAACAAACAGTCTCTCAGACCATAGTGCAATCAAGTTGGAACTCAGAATTCAGAAAATAACTCAGAACCGCACAGCTTCATGGAAACTGAACAACTGGCTTTTGAATGTTGATTGATAAACAATGAAATGAAGGCAGAAATAAAGAAGTTCTTTGAAACCAACGAGAAAAGACACAACGTACCAGAATCTCTGGGACACATTTAAAGCAGTCTGTAGAGGAAAATATATAGCAATAAGTGCCCACATGAGAAGAGTGGAGATCCAAAATTGACACCCTATCATCAAAATTGAAAGAGCTAGAGGAGCAAGATCAAAAAGCTCAAAACCTAGAAGACAAGAAATAACTAAGATCAGAGCAGAACTGAAGGAGATAGAGACAAGAAAACCCTTCAAAAATCAATAAATCTAAGAGCTGGTTTTTCAAAAGATCAACAAAATAGACAGACCACTAGCCAGACTGATAAAAAAAGAGAGAGAACAACCAAATAGATGCAATAAAAACGATAAAGGGAAATCACCACAGATTCCACAGAAATTCAAACCATCATCAGAGAATACTACAAACAACTCTATGCACATAAACTAGTAAATCAGGAAGAAATGGATAAATTCCTGGACGCCTGTGTCCTCCCAAGCCTAAACCAGGAGGAAGCCGAAACTATGAATAGACCAATAACAAGGTCTGAAGTTGAGGCAGCAATTAAGAGCCTACCACACAAAAAAAGCCCAGGTCCAGATGGGTTCACAGCTGAATTCTACCAGACACACAAAGAGGATCTGGTACCATTCCTTCTGAAACTATTCCAAATAATCCAAAAAGAGGGAACCCTTCCCAAATCATTTTATGAGACCAACATCATCCTGATACCAAAACCTGGCAGAGACTCAACAAGAAAAGAAAACTTCAGGCCAATATCCATGATGAACATAGATGCAAAAATCTTCAATAAAATACTGGCAAACCGATTGCAACAGCACATTAAAAAAACTTATCCATCATGATCAAGTAGGATTCATCCTGGGGATGCAAGGCTGGTTCAACATACGCAAGTCTATAAATGTAATTCACCACATAAACAGAAGCAAAACAAAACCACATGATTATCTCAATTGATGAGAAGGCATTTGACAAAATTCAACAGCCCTTTATGCTAAAACCCTCAATAAACTTGGTATTGATGGAACATATCTCAAAGTAATAAAAGACAAACCAACAGCCAATATCATACTTAATGGGCAAAACTGGAAGCATTCCTTTGAACTGGCACTAGACAAGGATGCCCTCTCACCACTTCTATTCAACATAGTACTGGAAGTTCTAGCCAGAGCAATCAGGCAAGAAAAGAAATAAAGGGTATTCAAATAGGAAAGGTGGAAGCCAAATTGTCTCTATTTGCAGACGACATGATAGTATACCTAGAAGACCCCATCACCTCAGCCCAAAAGCTCCTGCAACTGATAAGCAACTTCAGCAAAGTCTCAGGATATAAAATCAATGTTCAAAAATCACAAGCATTCCTATACACCAATAACAGACTTAAAGAGAACCAAATCAAGAACGAACTGCCATTCACAATTGCTACAAAGAAAATAAAATACCTAGGAATACAACTCACTAGGAATGTAAGGGACCCTTTAAGGAAAACTACAAACAACTGCTCAACGAAATAAGAGAGGACACAAACAGATGGAGAAACATTCCATGTTCGTGGTTAGGAAGAATCAATATCGTGAAAATGGCTATACTGCCCAAAGTAATTTACACAATCAATGCTATCCCCATCAAACTACCATTGAATTTCTTCACAGAACTGGAAAACCACCATGAATTTCATATGGAACCAAAAAGAGCCCGTGATAGCCAAGTCAATTCTAAGCAAAAAGAACACAGCGGAGGCATCACGCTACCAGACTTCAAACTATACTACAAGGCTACAGTAATCAAAACAGCATGGTACTGGTACCAAAACAGAGATATAGACCAATGGAACAGAACAGAAGCATCGGAGGCAACACAAAATATTTACAACCATATTATCTTTGATAAACCAGACAAAACAGGCAATGGGGAAAGGATTCTATTTAATAAATGGTGTTGGGAAAACTGGCTAGCCATGTGCAGAAAGCAGAAACTGGACCCCTTCCTGACACCTTACACTAAAATTAACTCCAGATGGATTAAAGACTTAAACGTAAGACCTGACACCATAAAAACCCTAGAAGAAAATCTAGGCAAAACCATTCAGGACATAGGAGTAGGCAAGGACTTCATGACCAAAACACCAAAAGCATTGGCAACAAAAGCCAAAATAGACAAATGGGACCTAATCAAACTCCACAGCTTCTGCACGGCAAAAGAGACAGTCACTAGAGTGAATGCAACCATCAGAATGGGAAAAATCTTTGCAGTTTACACATCTGACAAAGGGCTGATATCCAGAATTTACAAAGAACTCAAACAGATTTACAGGAAAAATAAACAAGCCCATTCAAAATGGGCAAAGGATATGAACAGAAACTTTACAAAAGAAGACATACATGAGGCCAACAAACATATGAAAAGTGCTCATCATCATTGGTCATTAGAGAGATGCAAATCAAAACCACATTGAGATACCATCTCACACCAGTTAGAATGGCGATCATTAAAAATCTGGAGACAGCAGATGCTGAGAGGATGTGGAGAAATAGGAACACTCTTACACTGTTGGTGGAGTGTAAATTAGTTCAACCATTGTGGAAGACAGTGTGGCGATTCCTCAGGGACCTAGAAATAGAAATTCCATTTGACCCAGCAATCCCATTACTGGGTATCTATCCAAAGGACTATAAATCGTTCTACTATAAGGACACATGCACACGAATGTTCATTGCAGCACTGTTTACAATAGCAAAGACCTGGAACCAACCCAAATGCCCAACGATGATAGACTGACTGGGAAAATGTGGCACATATACACCATGGAATATTATGCAGCAATCAAAATGATGAGTTTGTGTCCTTTGTAGGACATGGATGAATCTGGAGAACATCATTCTCAGCAAACTGACACAAGAACAGAAAAGAAATACCGCATATACTCACTCATAGGTGGGTGAGAAAATGAGAACACATGGACACAGAGAGGCGGTCTACTATACACTGGGGACTGTTGGGGGAATGGGGAGGGACAGCGTGGGGGTCTGGGGGATGACCTGGGGATGAATACCAAGTGTGGGTGAAGGGAAGAAGGCAGCAAAGCACACTGCCATCTGTGTACCTATGCAACTATCTTGCATGTTCTGCACATGTACCCCCAAACCTATAATGCAATAAAAAATTTAAAATAATAATAATAATAATAATAAAATAAATTAAAAATAAATAAATAAAAATTTAAAAATAAAAAAAATAAAAGGAGAATATGTAAATACAATCAAGAGTTAACAAATTTGTGTCAATAACTGCAAATTATTGTTTCAGAAGAAGAACCTTAATTTGCGAGTAATCAGGACTAAAAATGGGGCAGATCGAGTCAAAAGAACATAAGCTGTTTATACATTTATTGCGTTTTATGATTAAGGCTCATGGTCATGGTACAAAAGTTAGTCAGGTGCAGGAATTTTGAAGATTGTTCATGAACTCTGTCCCTGGATTTCTGAAGGTGGAATTTTGGATGAAGAATCTTGGGAACTTATGGGTGAAAAAAATCAGTCACTTTTGCTTCTATAATAGTAAATTGCCTCACCAGCCATATTAATTTCTGTCTGGAGCAAGCTTCACGCCTGTGTCTGCCCTTTTCCTTTGTCTTCTCAGTACCTCCTGCTGCTGCGGCTTCTGTGCATTTCTTTTCTTCCCCACCTTCCTTTCTCCTTCTCCTGCCCCACCTACATACCAAACTCAGGTAACTTTCCTGCTGGAAAGAACAAATTTTTCTCCAGCTCCGCCTGAACAAGAAGAAATTGCTGAAAGAGGTTCTTGCAGTCATCATAATATAATTCTAATTCTTATGATGTTCCTCTGACTGAGGTCATAGTACACCCTAGTAAGCCTCCAAAAACTGTGCCTACTTGCAAGTCTTGTCCTGTTATGCTCACCTTGCCTCCAGACATTTTAAGGCAATTTTAGGATTTACTTTCACTCTGTTCTCATGCAGTTTCTGGCCAACAGTGCTTTCCTGTACTACAGGAAAATATTACAAATATGGGAGGCTATCCTACTGGAAACATGCCTATAACTTTATGGTCCACAGACCTTGCTCCTGTGTCTCCACTAACTCATGTTCTAATGTCTAATAAAAGAGGGTTTTCTGATGTAGATAATATATTTCCTTGCTCTTTCAGTTGTAGAAGTCTCAGATCCCCAAGGACAAATAATTCATAGATATTATCCTGTCCCACCTAAAACTTTAAAAGAGATAAAAGAGGATGTCACACAATACGGTCCTACAGCTCCTTATATTCTCTCCTTGTTGGAAAATTTGACTGGAGAAGCTTTGCCACCACATGATTGGGGTCGTCTTGCTAAAGCTTGCCTTTCTGGTGGTGATTATTTACTTTGGAGAACTGATTATGATAATCGGGCTTATGATCTGGCACAAAGAAATTATACTCATCAGATTCCAGCTACTTTAGAAATGCTTCTTGGAAAGGGACAGTCTTAGAACCTTAATGCTCAGATACAACTTCCTGAGATAGCTTTTGGACAAATTCATGCTATCGCTTTACAAGCATGGAAACAATTGCCCTCAATAGGGGTCCAAACTGAGGAATTGGCAAAAGTTAAACAGGGTTCTGATGAGCCATATCAGGAGTTTGTGTCTCGCTTACTTCAGGCAGTTGAAAGACTGGTACAGGATGGAGAAGCTGGTTCCTATTGGTTAAGCAATTGGCATATGAAAATACTAATTCAGCTTGTCAAGCAGCTACATGGCCATGGAAAAAGAGGGGCTCACTTTCTGATTACATTCGTTTATGTGCTGATATAGAACCTGCATATAAACAGGGACTGGCCATGGCTGCTGCTCAAGCAGGAATGACTGTTGTCGCCTATGTGAAACAAAAAATTTAATAATAAAAAATCCAGGACCCAAATGTTTTAAATGTGATAATTCTGAACATATTGCTTGGCAACGTCAGACTGATGTAACTGAGGAATGAAAAATGTCTTCCAGGTACCCGTCCAAGATGGCGTCGTAGAGGTGACTCAGGATTGCAGCTCTCAGTGAAGGCACAGAGGGTGAGTCTTAGCCGCATTCTCGAACGGACCTTTTGCCCACAGAACTCTGAAAGTCCCAGGTGTGGGAGACACGGGACTCTAGCACAGGCTTGTGTGGCCGGTCCACCTGGGCTGGCTCCACAGCGCAGGGCACCTGGCACAAAACTCACTGGTGTGGGTTCCCTGTTAAACAGGCAATCTGAGATTTGGAAGGGCAGATTGGCATTTCCATCTGATTGAATGGGACGTGAACAATGAGCCAGACCAGGAGATTCCTGGGAAGCGTTATCTGAGCCGGTCCAGTGGGCAGTGGCACGGGAGATAGCATGGATCCCAGTGCCCTATCAGCAGGCTACTGGGGTGCCAGTGAGAGAGTTGACCGTTCAGCCTGGGGAGAGAGAGAGAGAGAGGATGAACTCTGAGGCAGGGATCTGGGTGATCAGGCTCGGTGTGTCCCACCCTCACGAGGAAGCCCATAAGACTCACAGCAGATCTCTCGGCAGAGACTCTACAAGCCAGAAGAGAGTGAAGGCCAATATTAAACATCCTTAAAGAAAAGAACTTTCAATCCAGAATCTTATATCCAGCCAAACTGAGCTTCATAATTGAAGGAAAAATAAAATCCTTCACGAATAAGCAAGTACTCAGAGATTTGGTCACCACTAGGCCTGCTTTACAAGAGCTCCAAAAAGAGGCACAACACATAGAAAGAAACAACCAGTACCAGCCATCCTAAAAGCATGCCAAATGCAAAAGAGTATCAACAAAATGAAGAATCTACGTAAACCAATGGGCAAAACAGCCGGCTAGCATCAAAATGACAGTATCAAATTCACACATAACAATATTAACCCTAAATGTAAATGGGCTAAATGCACCAATCAAAAGACACAGACTGGCAAATTGGATAAAATACCATAACCCATCAGTGTGTTGTATCCAGGAAAACCACCTCACACGCAAGGATACAAAAAGCCTCAAAATAAACGGATGAAGGAAGATTTACCAAGCAAATGGAGAGCAAAAAAAAGCAGAAGTTGCAATTCTCGTCTCTGATAAAATAGACTTTAAAGCAACAAAGATCAAAAGAGACAAATAAGGTCATTACATAATGGTAAAATATCGATACAACAAGAAGAGCTAACAATTCTAAATATAAATGGACCCAATGCAGGAGCAACCAGATATATAAGGCAAGTTCTTAATGACTTAGAAAGAGACTTAGACTCCCACACAATAATACTTTAACACTCCACTGTTAATATCATACAGATAAACCAGACAGAAAATTAACAAGGGTATCCAGGACATGAACTCAGACCTGGAACAAGCAAACCTGATAGACATTTACAGAACTCTCCAACCAAAATTCACACAATATACATTTTTCTCAGCATCACATCACACCTACTCCAAAATTGACCACATAATTGGAAGTAAAGAACTCCTCAGCAAATGAAAAAAACTGAAATAATAACAGTCTCTCAGATCATAGAGCAATCAAGTTAGAACTCAGAATTCATAAACTAACTCAGAACCGAACAGCTTCATGGAAACTGAACAACTGATTCTTCACTGTCGATTTTATAAACAATGAAATGAAGGCAGAAATAAAAAAGCTCTTTGAAACCTATGAGAATGAAGACACAATGAACCAGAATCTCTGGGACACATTTAAAACAGTCTGTAGAGGAAAATAAATAGCAATAAGTGCCCACATGAGAAGAGTGGAGAAATCCAAAATTGACACCCTATCGTCAAAATTGAAAGAGCTAGAGGAGCAAGACCAAAAAAGCTTAAAACCTAGCCACAAAAAAAAATAACTAAGATCAGAGCAGAACTGAAGAAGATAGAGACAAGAAAAACCCTTCAAAAAATTAATAAATCTAAGAGCTGTTTTTTCGAAAAGATCAACAAAATAGACAGACCACTAGCCAGACTGATAAAAAAAAGAGAGAACAACCAAATAGATGCAATAAAAAACGATAATGGGGAAATCACTACAGATTCCACAGAAATTCAAACCATCATCAGAGAATACTACAAACAACTCTATGCACACAAACTACTAAACCAGGAAGAAATGGATAAATTTCTGGATGCCTGTCCAGGAAATGGAAAAATTCCTCCAAAGCCTAAACCAGGAGGAAGCCGAAACTATGAATAGACCAATAACAAGGTCTGAAGTTGAGGTGGATATTAAGAGCCTACCACAGAAAAAAAGCCCAGGTCCAGATGGGTTCACAGCCAAATTCTACAAGACACACAAAGAGGATCTAGTACCATTTTTTCTGAAACTATTCCAAATAATTCAAAAAGAGAGAACCCTTCCCAAACTATTTTATGAGACCATCATCATCCTGATACCAAAACCTGACAGAGACTCAACAAGAAAAGAAAACTTCAGGCCAATATCCATGATGAACATAGATGCAAAAATCTTCAATAAAATACTGGCAAACCGATTGCAACAGCACATTAAAAAACTTATTCATTATTATCAAGTAAGATTCATCCCGGGGATGCAAGGCTGGTTCAACATACGCAAGTCTATAAATGGAATTCACCACATTAACAGAACCAAAAACAAAAACCACATGATTATCTCAATTGATGCAGAGAAGGCATTTGACAAAATTCAACAGCCCTTTATGCTAAAAACCCTCAATAAACTTGGTATTGATGGAACATATCTCAAAGTAATAAAAGCTATTTATGACAAACCAACAGCCAATATCATACTTAATGGGCACAAACTGGAAGCATTCCCTTTGAAATCCGGCACTAGACAAGGATGCCCTCTCTCACCACTTCTATTCAACATAGTACTGGAAGTTCTAGCCAGAGCAATCAGGCAAGAAAAAGAAATAAAGGGTATTCAAATAGAAAAGTTGGAAGCCAAATTGTCTCTATTTGCAGACGACATGATAGTATACTTAGAAGACCTCATCACCTCAACCCAAAAGCTCCTGAAACTGATAAACAACTTCAGCAAAGTCTCAGGATATAAAATCCATGTGCAAAAATCACAAGCATTTCTATACACCAGTAACAGACTTAAAGAGAACCAAATCAAGAACGAACTGCCATTCACAATTGCTGCGAAGAAAATAAAATACCTAGGAATACAACTCACAAGGAACGTAAGGGACCTCTTAAAGGAAAACTACAAACCACTGCACAATGAAATAAGAGAGGACAAAAATAGATGGAGAAACATTCCATGTTCGTAGTTAGGAAGAATCAAATCATGAAAATGGCTATACTGCCCGAGGTAATTTACACAATCAATAGAGAAAAAAGGATAAAAAGAAATGAGCAAAGTCTCCAAGAATTATGCGACTATGTGAAAAGACATAATCTACGTTTGATAGGTGTACCTGAATGTGATGGAGAGAATGAATCCCGGCTGGAAAATGCTCTTCAGGATATTATCCAGGGGAATTTTCCCAATCTAGCAAAGCAGGATACAATTCAACCTCAGGTAATACAGAGAACACCACAAAGACATTTCTTAAGAAGAGCAACCGCAAGCCACATAATCATTAGAATCACCAGGGTTGAAATGAAGGAGAAAATACTAAGGGCAGCCAGAGAGAAAGGTCAGGTTACCCAGAAAGGGAAGCCTATTAGACTTACAGCAGATCTCTCAGTAGAAACCCTACAAGCCAAAAGAGAGTGGGGGCCGATGTTTAACATCCTCAAAAAACAGAACTTTCAGCCCAGAATTTCATACCCTGCCAAAATAATCTTCACAATTGAAGGAAAAATAAAATCTTCTATGAACAAGAAAGTATTCACAGATTTTATTACCACTAGGCCTGCTTTACAAAAACTTCTGAAAGAATTACACACAGAAAAGAAAAACCAGTATTAGCACTTCTAAAAATATACCAACATATAAAGAGCATCAACATAAAGAAGAATTTACATCAACAAATGGATAAAATAATCAGTTACATCAAATGGCAGTAATCTTAAATTGAAATCGATTAAATTTTCTAATTAAAATATACAGCCAAAACCTAACGGTATACTATATACAGACGCATTTCGTATCCGAAGATACACAAAAACTAAAAACAAAGTGTTGGAGAAAGATTTACCAAATAAATAGAGAAAAAAACAAATAAATAAACAAAAAGGAGTTGCAATTCATGCATTTGATAAAACAGATTTCAAACCAAAAAAGATAGAGTGGTATAAGAATCAATGCATACTAACACCCAGAATCATATGACCTGTAGAGATTCATACTCAACGAAACAGAAAATTAATAAGAATATCCAGGATCTGAACTCAGATCACTAACAAGTAAATTTAATAAGCACTTGTAGAACTTCTCCACTTTAGATAAATAAAATACATTCTCCATTTTAAATATACAAAATAACGATCGGCCATTATTAATACCCATTTATAGAATAAAGCAATATTCTTGTTCTCTCTCCCTGTTTTTCTTCCTCTCTTTTCCTTTCCAAAAAAAAAAGAGGACACAAACAGATTGAGAAACATTCCATGTTCGTGGTTAGGAAGAATCAATATCTTGAAAATGGACTGAAAGTAATTTACACAATCAATTATATCAAACTACCATTGAATTTCTTCACAACTGGAAAACCACCATGAACTTTATATTCCAAAGAGAGTCATAGTCAAGTGATTCTAAGCAAAAAGAACACAGCAGGCATACATAACAGATTCAAAATACAAGGCTACATAATCAAAACAGCATGGTACTGGTACCAAAACAGACATAGATCAATGGAACAGAACAGAGGCATCAGGAACAAACATATCTACAACCATATAATCTTTGATAAACCAGACAAAAACAAGCAATGGGGAAAGGATTCCTGTTTAATAAATGGTGTTGGGAAAACTGGCTAGCCATGTTCAGAAAGCGGAAACTGGACCCCTTCCTGACACCTTACACTAAAATTAACTCCAGATGGATTAAAGACTTAAACTTAAGACCTGACACCATAAAACCCTAGAAGAAAATCTGGGCAAAACCATTCAGGACATGGAGTAGGCAAGACTCATGACCAAAACACCAAAAGATTGGAACAAAAGCCAAAATAGACAAATGGACCTAATAAAACTCCACAGCTTCTGCATCAAAAGAAACAGTCACTGAGGAATGGAAACCATCAGAATGAGAAAAATCTTAGTTTACACATCTGACAAAGCTGATATTCATAATTTACAAAGAACTAAACAGATTTACAGAAAAAAAAATGATATAAAATGGGCAAGAAATATGAACAGACACTTTACAGAAGACACAGAGGAACAAACACATGAAAAAATGCTAATCACTGGTCATTAGACAGATGCAAATAAAACCACATGAGATACCATCTAGAGTTAGAATGGCAATCATTAAAAATCTGGAGACAGCAGATGCTGGAGATGATGTGGAGAAAGAAGAACACTCTTACACTGTTGGTGGGAGTGTAAATTAGTTCAACCATTGTGGAAGACAGTGTGGCGATTCCTCAAGGACCTAGAAATAGAAATTCCATTTGACCCAGCAATCCCATTACTGGGTATATATCAAAGGACTATAAATCGTTCTACTATAAGGACACATGCAAAGAAAGTGTTCAGGCAGCACTTTACAAATAGCAAAGATGAACCAACACAAATGCCCATCATGATAGACTACAAAATGTCACATATACACCATAATATTCAGCAATCAAAAATGATGAGCCTTTGTAAGACAATGAGTGAATCCAAAGAACATCATTCTCAGAAACTGACACAAGAACAGAAAAGGAATACTCATATTCTCACCATACAGAAAATGAGAACACATGGACAGAGGGAGGGGTCTACTACACACTGGGGTCTATTGGGGGAATGTGGGAGGGACAGCATGGGGAGCTGGGGACGGTTAGCCTGGGGATAAATGTCAGTGTAGGTGAAGGTGAGGAAGGCAACAAAACACACTGCCATGTGTGTACCTATGCAAATATCTTGCACGTTCTGCACATGTACCCCTAAACTATAATGCAATAAAAATTAAAAAAATAGGGGTCGGAGGAGGCAACATGGCGTCGTAGAGGCGACTCAGGATTGCAGCTCTCAGTGAAGGCACAGAGGGTGACTCCTAGCCGCATTCTCGGATGGACTTTTTATGCCCACAGAGTGTTGAAAGTCCCAGGTGTGAGAGACACTGGACCCTAGCAGCCGGGTTAACGCAGCCGGCTCCCGCCCGGCTGGTGCAGCAGGGGACCCGCGTGGAACTCACTGGCCTGGGTGCCCTGTTAAACCGGCAATCTGAGATTTGGAAGGGCAGATCGGCATGTCCATCTGATTGAACGGGAATTGGACAATGAGCCAGACCAGGAGTCTCCTGGGAAGCGTGATCTGAGCCGGGGTAGTGGGCAGGCACGGGAGATCAGGGATCCCAGTGCCCTCATCGGCAGGCTCCTGGGCGCCAGTGAGAGTCGACCTTTCAGCTTGGGGAGAGGAAGAGAGAGAGAGGACGGACTCTGAGGCAGGGAGCTGGGTGATCGGCTCAGCGGGTCCCACGCACGGGACAAGCAGGGCGGCGACTGGAGGCGCTTGGGGCTGAGAGTTTTGCTGCCGGCATCTAGGACGGTGCAGCCCTGAGGGAGGGTCCACCATTCTGACGCAGTGCACCCCCACTGAAGTACCACCCAGGACTGACGCAGCCTGCCGCTTGCCGAGGCAACCTGCCATAACAGAGAGACTCCCAGCAGCAACAGGGACCCAGCAGGTCAGAGCCCCAGGCAAAATAGAATAGACTGCCAGTGGGCAGGACAGTGCAACAGATACTCATAAAGAAAGCCCCAACCCCTGAGACAGAGCATCTAAGGGTGAAAAAAAGGGTGGTGTTTTATGAGTTCTATTGCAGCAGACATAAACAACCTCCCAACAACCCTGAATGAACAACGGAGCTCACAGCTCAGCACTGGAGCTCCTATAAAGCACAGACTGTCTCAAGCAGCTCCCTGACCCCTGTATATCCAAGGAGTCACCCCAGAAAAGGACTAATCAGACTGACATTTGGCTGGCATCATTCTGGAACAAGGGCAGCAGAAGAAGAAACTGGTATCATCCTCACTGTTCAGCTGCTGCAGGTATACCCCAGACAAGCAGGGCCTGGAGTGACCTCAGCACTCATACAGCAGAGAGGATAGACCATTAGAGGAAAACTAAGTAACAGAAATACTTCATCATCAACAATCTCAGTGTCCACACAGAGACCCAATTGAAAATCAGCAACAAGAAGACAGGCGGATAAATCCATAAAGATGGGAAGAAACCAGCAAAAAGGAGGAAAACACCTGAAACCAAAACACCTCACCTCCAAAAGGACCAAAACTCCTCACCAGCAAGGGAACAAAGCTGGACGGAGAATGAATGTGACGAAATGACGGAATCAGACTTCAGAAAGTGGATAATGAGAAACTTCAGTGAGCTAAAGGAACATGTTCTAAACCAGTGCAAAGAAACTAAGAACCTTGAAAAAGATTTGAAAAAGATTCGAGGAATTGATAACAAGAATGGACAACTTAGAGAGGAATATGAATGAATTGAAGGAGCTGAAAAACACAACACGAGAACTTCAAGCATGCACAAGTTTCAACAGCCGAATTGACCAAGCAGAAGAAAGAATATCAGAAGTTGAAGATCAACTCAATGAAATAAAATGAGAAACCAAGATTAAAGAAAAAGCACAAAAGGAATGAACAAAATCTCCAAGAAATGTGGGACTATGTGAAGAGACCCAACCTACGCTTGATAGGTGTACCAGAATGTGATGAAGAGAATGAATCCAAGCTGGAAAACACTCTTCAGGATATTATCCAGGAAAATTTCCCCAACCTAGCAAGACAGGTCAATACTCAACTCCAGGAAATACAGAGAACACCACAAAGATACTCTGCAAGAAGAGCAACCCCAAGGCACATAATCGTCAGATTCACCAGGGTTGAAATGAAGGAGAAAATACTAAGGGCAGCCAGAGAGAAAGGTCGGGTCACCCACAAAGGGAAGCCCATCAGACTCACAGCAGATCTCTCGGCAGAGACTCTACAAGCCAGAAGAGAGTGGGGCCAATATTCAACATCCTTAAAGAAAGAACTTTCAACCCAGAATTTCATATCCAGCCAAACTGAGCTTCATAAGTGAAGGAAAAATAAAATCCTTCACGAACAAGCAAGTACTCAGAGATTTTGTCACCACTAGGCCTGCTTTACAAGAGCTCCTGAAAGAGGCACTACATAGAAAGAAACAACCAGTTCCAGCCATCCTAAAAGCATACCAAATGCTAAAGACCATCAACAAAATGAAGAATGTACATGAACCAATGGGCAAAACAGCCAGCTAGCATCAAAATGGCAGTATCAAATTCACACATAACAATATTAACCCTGAATGTAAATGGGCTAAATGCACCAATCAAAAGACACAGACTGGCAAATTGGATAAAAACCAAAACCCATCGGTGCTGTATCCAGGAAACCCACCTCACATGCAAAGATACACAAAGGCTCAAAATAAAGGATGGAGGAAGATTTACCAAGCAAATGGAGAGCAAAAAAAGCAGGAGTTGCAATTCTCATCTCTGATAAAATAGACTTTAAAGCAACAAAGATCAAAAGGGACAAAGAAGGTCATTACATAATGGTAAAAGGATCATACAACAAGAAGAGATAACGATTCTAAATATATATGGACCCAATGTAGGAGCACCCAGATATATAAGGCAAGTTCTTAATGACTTACAAGAGACTTAGACTCCCACACAATAATAGTGGGAGACTTTAACACTCCACTGTCAATAGCAGACAGATCAACCAGACAGAAAATTAACAAGGATATCCAGGACTTGAACTCAGACCTGGAACAAGCAAACCTGATAGACATTTACAGAACTCTCCACCCCAAATCCACAGAATATACATTCTTCTCAGCACCACATCACACCTACTCCAAAATTGACCACATAATTGGAAGTAAAGCACCTCAGCAAATGCAAAACAACTGGAAATCATAACAAACAGTCTCTCAGACCATAGTGCAATCAAGTTGGAACTCAGAATTCAGAAAATAACTCAGAACCGCACAGCTTCATGGAAACTGAACAACTGGCTTTTGAATGTTGATTGATAAACAATGAAATGAAGGCAGAAATAAAGTTCTTTGAAACCAACGAGAATGAAGACACAACGTACCAGAATCTCTGGGACACATTTAAAGCAGTCTGTAGAGGAAAATATATAGCAATAAGTGCCCACATGAGAAGAGTGGAGAGATCCAAAATTGACACCCTATCATCAAAATTGAAAGAGCTAGAGGAGCAAGATCAAAAAGCTCAAAACCTAGCAAGACAAGAAATAACTAAGATCAGAGCAGAACTGAAGGAGATAGAGACAAGAAAAACCCTTCAAAAATCAATAAATCTAAGAGCTGGTTTTTCAAAAGATCAACAAAATAGACAGACCACTAGCCAGACTGATAAAAAGAAGAGAGAACAACCAAATAGATGCAATAAAAACGATAAAGGAAATCACCACAGATTCCACAGAAATTCAAACCATCATCAGAGAATACTACAAACAACTCTATGCACATAAACTAGTAAATCAGGAAGAAATGGATAAATTCCTGACGCCTGTGTCCTCCCAAGCCTAAACCAGGAGGAAGCCAAACTATGAATAGACCAATAACAAGGTCTGAAGTTGAGGCAGCAATTAAGAGCCTACACAAAAAAAGCCCAGGTCCAGATGGGTTCACAGCTGAATTCTACCAGACACACAAAGAGGATCTGGTACCATTCCTTCTGAAACTATTCCAAATAATCCAAAAGAGGGAACCCTTCCCAAATCATTTTATGAGACCAACATCATCCTGATACCAAAACCTGGCAGAGACTCAACAAGAAAAGAAAACTTCAGGCCAATATCCATGATGAACATAGATGCAAAAATCTTCAATAAAATACTGGCAAACCGATTGCAACAGCACATTAAAAACTTATCCATCATGATCAAGTAGGATTCATCCTGGGATGCAAGGCTGGTTCAACATACGCAAGTCTATAAATGTAATTCACCACATAAACAGAAGCAAAACAAAAACCACATGATTATCTCAATTGAGCAGAGAAGGCATTTGACAAAATTCAACAGCCCTTTATGCTAAAACCCTCAATAAACTTGGTATTGATGGAACATATCTCAAAGTAATAAAAGCTATTTATGACAAACCAACAGCCAATATCATACTTAATGGGCAAAAACTGGAAGCATTCCTTTGAAATGCACTAGACAAGGATGCCCTCTCTCACCACTTCTATTCAACATAGTACTGGAAGTTCTAGCCAGAGCAATCAGGCAAGAAAAAGAAATAAAGGGTATTCAAATAGGAAAGGTGGAAGCCAAATTGTCTCTATTTGCAGACGACATGATAGTATACCTAGAAGACCCCATCACCTCAGCCCAAAAGCTCCTGCAACTGATAAGCAACTTCAGCAAAGTCTCAGGATATAAAATCAATGTTCAAAAATCACAAGCATTCCTATACACCAATAACAGACTTAAAGAGAACCAAATCAAGAACGAACTGCCATTCACAATTGCTACAAAGAAAATAAAATACCTAGGAATACAACTCACTAGGAATGTAAGGGACCTCTTTAAGGAAAACTACAAACAACTGCTCAACGAAATAAGAGAGGACACAAACAGATGGAGTACCATTCCTTCTGAAACTATTCCAAATAATCCAAAAGAGGGAACCCTTCCCAAATCATTTTATGAGACCAACATCATCCTGATACCAAAACCTGGCAGAGACTCAACAAGAAAAGAAAACTTCAGGCCAATATCCATGATGAACATAGATGCAAAATCTTCAATAAAATACTGGCAAACCGATTGCAACAGCACATTAAAAACTTATCCATCATGATCAAGTAGGATTCATCCTGGGATGCAAGGCTGGTTCAACATACGCAAGTCTATAAATGTAATTCACCACATAAACAGAAGCAAAACAAAACCACATGATTATCTCAATTGATGCAGAGAAGGCATTTGACAAAATTCAACAGCCCTTTATGCTAAAACCCTCAATAAACTTGGTATTGATGGAACATATCTCAAAGTAATAAAAGCTATTTATGACAAACCAACAGCCAATATCATACTTAATGGGCAAAACTGGAAGCATTCCTTTGAAATCCGGCACTAGACAAGGATGCCCTCTCTCACCACTTCTATTCAACATAGTACTGGAAGTTCTAGCCAGAGCAATCAGGCAAGAAAAAGAAATAAAGGGTATTCAAATAGGAAAGGTGGAAGCCAAATTGTCTCTATTTGCAGACGACATGATAGTATACCTAGAAGACCCCATCACCTCAGCCCAAAAGCTCCTGCAACTGATAAGCAACTTCAGCAAAGTCTCAGGATATAAAATCAATGTTCAAAAATCACAAGCATTCCTATACACCAATAACAGACTTAAAGAGAACCAAATCAAGAACGAACTGCCATTCACAATTGCTACAAAGAAAATAAAATACCTAGGAATACAACTCACTAGGAATGTAAGGGACCTCTTTAAGGAAAACTACAAACAACTGCTCAACGAAATAAGAGAGGACACAAACAGATGGAGAAACATTCCATGTTCGTGGTTAGGAAGAATCAATATCGTGAAAATGGCTATACTGCCCAAAGTAATTTACACAATCAATGCTATCCCCATCAAACTACCATTGAATTTCTTCACAGAACTGGAAAACCACCATGAATTTCATATGGAACCAAAAAGAGCCCGCATAGCCAAGTCAATTCTAAGCAAAAGAACACAGCGGAGGCATCACGCTACCAGACTTCAAACTATACTACAAGGCTACAGTAATCAAAACAGCATGGTACTGGTACCAAAACAGAGATATAGACCAATGGAACAGAACAGAGGCATCGGAGGCAACACAACATATCTACAACCATATTATCTTTGATAAACCAGACAAAACAGGCAATGGGGAAAGGATTCCTATTTAATAAATGGTGTTGGGAAAACTGGCTAGCCATGTGCAGAAAGCAGAAACTGGACCCCTTCCTGACACCTTACACTAAAATTAACTCCAGATGGATTAAAGACTTAAACGTAAGACCTGACACCATAAAAACCCTAGAAGAAAATCTAGGCAAAACCATTCAGGACATAGGAGTAGGCAAGGACTTCATGACCAAAACACCAAAAGCATTGGCAACAAAAGCCAAAATAGACAAATGGGACCTAATCAAACTCCACAGCTTCTGCACGGCAAAAGAAACAGTCACTAGAGTGAATCGGCAACCATCAGAATGGGAAAAATCTTTGCAGTTTACACATCTGACAAAGGGCTGATATCCAGAATTTACAAAGAACTCAAACAGATTTACAGGAAAAATAAACAAGCCCATTCAAAATGGGCAAAGGATATGAACAGAAACTTTACAAAAGAAGACATACATGAGGCCAACAAACATATGAAAAGTGCTCATCATCATTGGTCATTAGAGAGATGCAAATCAAAACCACATTGAGATACCATCTCACACCAGTTAGAATGGCGATCATTAAAAATCTGGAGACAGCAGATGCTGGAGAGGATGTGGAGAAATAGGAACACTCTTACACTGTTGGTGGGAGTGTAAATTAGTTCAACCATTGTGGAAGACAGTGTGGCGATTCCTCAGGGACCTAGAAATAGAAATTCCATTTGACCCAGCAATCCCATTACTGGGTATCTATCCAAAGGACTATAAATCGTTCTACTATAAGGACACATGCACACGAATGTTCATTGCAGCACTGTTTACAATAGCAAAGACCTGGAACCAACCCAAATGCCCAACGATGATAGACTGGACTGGGAAAATGTGGCACATATACACCATGGAATATTATGCAGCAATCAAAATGATGAGTTTGTGTCCTTTGTAGGACATGGATGAATCTGAGAACATCATTCTCAGCAAACTGACACAAGAACAGAAAAGAAATACCGCATATACTCACTCATAGGTGGGTGAGAAAATGAGAACACATGGACACAGAGAGGCGGTCTACTATACACTGGGGACTGTTGGGGGAATGGGGAGGGACAGCGTGGGGGGCTGGGGGATGACCTGGGGATGAATACCAAGTGTGGGTGAAGGGGAAGAAGGCAGCAAAGCACACTGCCATCTGTGTACCTATGCAACTATCTTGCATGTTCTGCACATGTACCCCCAAACCTATAATGCAATAAAAAATTTAAAATAATAATAATAATAATAATAAAATAAATTAAAAATAAATAAATAAAAAATTTAAAAAATAAAAAAATAAAAGGAGAATATGTAAATACAATCAAGAGTTAACAAATTTGTGTCAATAACTGCAAATTATTGTTTCAGAAGAAGAACCTTAATTTGCGAGTAATCAGGACTAAAAATGGGGCAGATCGAGTCAAAAGAACATAAGCTGTTTATACATTTATTGCGTTTTATGATTAAGGCTCATGGTCATGGTACAAAAGTTAGTCAGGTGCAGGAATTTTGAAGATTGTTCATGAACTCTGTCCCTGGATTTCTGAAGGTGGAATTTTGGATGAAGAATCTTGGGAACTTATGGGTGAAAAAAATCAGTCACTTTTGCTTCTATAATAGTAAATTGCCTCACCAGCCATATTAATTTCTGTCTGGAGCAAGCTTCACGCCTGTGTCTGCCCTTTTCCTTTGTCTTCTCCAGTACCTCCTGCTGCTGCGGCTTCTGTGCATTTCTTTTCTTCCCCCACCTTCCTTTCTCCTTCTCCTGCCCCACCTACATACCAAACTCAGGTAACTTTCCTGCTGGAAAGAACAAATTTTTCTCCAGCTCCGCCTGAACAAGAAGAAATTGCTGAAAGAGGTTCTTGCAGTCATCATAATATAATTCTAATTCTTATGATGTTCCTCTGACTGAGGTCATAGTACACCCTAGTAAGCCTCCAAAAACTGTGCCTACTTGCAAGTCTTGTCCTGTTATGCTCACCTTGCCTCCAGACATTTTAAGGCAATTTTAGGATTTACTTTCACTCTGTTCTCATGCAGTTTCTGGCCAACAGTGCTTTCCTGTACTACAGGAAAATATTACAAATATGGAGGCTATCCTACTGGAAACATGCCTATAACTTTATGGTCCACAGACCTTGCTCCTGTGTCTCCACTAACTCATGTTCTAATGTCTAATAAAAGAGGGTTTTCTGATGTAGATAATATATTTCCTTGCTCTTTTCAGTTGTAGAAGTCTCAGATCCCCAAGGACAAATAATTCATAGATATTATCCTGTCCCACCTAAAACTTTAAAAGAGATAAAAGAGGATGTCACACAATACGGTCCTACAGCTCCTTATATTCTCTCCTTGTTGGAAAATTTGACTGAGAAGCTTTGCCACCACATGATTGGGGTCGTCTTGCTAAAGCTTGCCTTTCTGGTGGTGATTATTTACTTTGGAGAACTGATTATGATAATCGGGCTTATGATCTGGCACAAAGAAATTATACTCATCAGATTCCAGCTACTTTAGAAATGCTTCTTGGAAAGGGACAGTCTTAGAACCTTAATGCTCAGATACAACTTCCTGAGATAGCTTTTGGACAAATTCATGCTATCGCTTTACAAGCATGGAAACAATTGCCCTCAATAGGGGTCCAAACTGAGGAATTGGCAAAAGTTAAACAGGGTTCTGATGAGCCATATCAGGAGTTTGTGTCTCGCTTACTTCAGGCAGTTGAAAGACTGGTACAGGATGGAGAAGCTGGTTCCTATTGGTTAAGCAATTGGCATATGAAAATACTAATTCAGCTTGTCAAGCAGCTACATGGCCATGGAAAAAGAGGGGCTCACTTTCTGATTACATTCGTTTATGTGCTGATATAGAACCTGCATATAAACAGGGACTGGCCATGGCTGCTGCTCAAGCAGGAATGACTGTTGTCGCCTATGTGAAACAAAAATTTAATAATAAAAAAAAATCCAGGACCCAAATGTTTTAAATGTGATAATTCTGAACATATTGCTTGGCAACGTCAGACTGATGTAACTGAGGAATGAAAAATGTCTTCCAGGTACCCGTCCAAGATGGCGTCGTAGAGGTGACTCAGGATTGCAGCTCTCAGTGAAGGCACAGAGGGTGAGTCTTAGCCGCATTCTCGGAACGGACCTTTTTTGCCCACAGAACTCTGAAAGTCCCAGGTGTGGGAGAGACACGGGACTCTAGCACAGGCTTGTGTGGCCGGTCCACCTGGGCTGGCTCCACAGCGCAGGGGCACCTGGCACAAAACTCACTGGTGTGGGTTCCCTGTTAAACAGGCAATCTGAGATTTGGAAGGGCAGATTGGCATTTCCATCTGATTGAATGGGACGTGAACAATGAGCCAGACCAGGAGATTCCTGGGAAACGTTATCTGAGCCGGTCCAGTGGGCAGTGGCATGGGAGATAGCATGGATCCCAGTGCCCTATCAGCAGGCTACTGGGGTGCCAGTGAGAGAGTTGACCGTTCAGCCTGGGGAGAGAGAGAGAGAGAGAGGATGAACTCTGAGGCAGGGATCTGGGTGATCAGGCTCGGTGTGTCCCACCCTCACGAGGACAAGTAGGGTGGCAATTGGAGGTGCTCGGGGCTGAGAGTTTTGCTGTCAGCATCTAGGATGGTGTGGCCCAGTGGGGGAGGGGTGTCCACCACTACAGGTGCAATCCACCCCTACAAAAGTACCGCCCAGGGCTGATGCACCCTGCCACTGCCAAGGCAACCTGCCATAACAGAGACTCCACCAAGAGGGCGGAGTGCATTACAGCAGAATGGAGCCTGTGGCAGCAGGGTGGACCTGTGCAAGCAGGGTGGAGTCTGGCAGGCAAATAGTGAATAGACTGTCTCCTAGCTGGCCAGAAGAGTGCAACAGATACTCATAAAGAAAGCCCCAACAACCTGAGACAGAGCATGTAAGAGGGGGAAAAAAGGCGAGGTTTTATGAGTTCTGTTGCAGCAGACATGGACATATCCACCGAACATCCCTGAATAAACAACGGAGCTCACAGCTAAGCACTGGAGCTCCTATAAAGCACAGACTGTCTCCTCAAGCAGCTCCCTGACCCCTGTATATCCAAAGAGTCACCCCAAAAAAGGAATAAGCAGACTGACATTTGGCGGGCATTATTCTGGAACAAAGATACCAGAAGAAGAAACTGGCAGCATCCCTCACTGTTCCACAGCTGCTACAGGTGTACCGCACACAAGCAGGGCCTGGAGTGGACCTCAGCACTCATACAGCAGAGGGGCTAGACCATTAGAAGGAAAACTAAGTAACAGAAATACTTCATCATCAACAATCTGGCCTTCCACTCAAAGACGAAATAGAAAAATCAGCAACTACTAAGACGACAGGTGGATAAACCCATAAAGATGGGAAGAAACCAGCGCAAAAAGGAGGAAAACACCCAAAACCAAAACATCTCACTCCCTACAAAAAACAAAAACTCCTCACCAGCAAGGGAACAAAGCTGGACGGAGAATGAGTGTGACAAAATAATGGAATCAGGCTTCAGAAAGTGGATAATGAGAAACTCAGTGAGCTAAAAGAACATGTTCTAAATCAGTGCAAAGAAACTAAGAACCTTGAAAAAAGATTTGAAAAAAGATTTGAGGAAATGATTAAAAAAATGGACAAACTAGAAAGGAATATGAATGAATTGAAAGAGCTGAAAAACACAACACGAGAACTTTGTGAAGCATGCACAAGTTTCAACAGCCGAATTGACCAAACAGAAGAAAGAATATCAGAAGTCAAAGATCAACTCAATGAAATAAAACGAGAAACCAAGATTAAAGAAAAAAGTGCAAAAAGGAATGAACAAAATCTCCAAGAAATGTGGGACTATGTGAACAGACACAACCTAAGTTTGATAGGTGTACCAGAATGTGATGAAGAGAATGAATCCAAGCTGGAAAACACTCTTCAGGATATTATCCAGGAAAATTTCCCCAACATAGAAAGACAGGTCAATACTCAACTCCAGGAAATACAGAGAACACCACAAAGATACAACGCAGAAAGAGCTAC
The DNA here is from genome assembly GCA_021498475.1 of Saguinus midas. Classification (NCBI taxonomy): domain Eukaryota; kingdom Metazoa; phylum Chordata; class Mammalia; order Primates; family Cebidae; genus Saguinus; species Saguinus midas. The sequence continues at coordinate 844 of JAKFGQ010000048.1, read as the reverse complement.
CCCAAAGCACATAATCGTCAGATTCACCAGGGTTGAAATGAAGGAGAAAATACTAAGGACAGCCAGAGAGAAAGGTTGGGTCACCCACAAAGGGAAGCCCATCAGACTCACAGCAGATCCCTCGGCAGAGACTCTAAAAGTTAGAAGAGTGTGGGGGCCAATATTCAACATCCTTAAAGAAAAGAACTTTCAACCCAGAATATCATATCCAGCCAAACTGAGCTTCATACGTGAAGGAAAAATAAAATCCTTCATGAACAAGCAAGTACTCAGAGATTTGGTCACCACTAGGCCTACTTTACAAGAGCTCCTGAAAGAGGCACTAGACAGAGAAAGAAACAACCAGTACCAGCCATCCTAAAAACATACCAAATGCTAAAGAGCATCAACAAAATGAAGAATCTACATGAACCAATGGGAAAAACAGCCGCCAAGCATCAAAATGGCAGTATCAAATTCACACATAACAATATTAACCCTAAAAGTAAATAGGCTAAATGCACCAATCAAAAGATACAGACTGGAAAATTGGATAAAAAACAAAAAGCCATCGGTGTGTTGTATCCAAGAAACCCACATCACATGCAAGGATACAGAAAGGCTCAAAATAAAGGGATGGAAGAAGATTCACCAAGCAAATGGAGAGAAAAAAAAGCAGGAGTTGCAAATCTCATCTCTGATAAAATGGACTTCAAAGCAACAAAGATCAAAAGGGACCAAGAAGGTCATTATATAATGGTAAAAGTATCGATAAAAAAGAAGAGCTAACAATTCTAAATATATATGGACCCAATGCAGGAGCACCCAGATATATAAGGCAAGTTCTTAATGACTTACAAAGGAC
>JAKFGQ010000479.1:0-23071 GCA_021498475.1 Saguinus midas | reverse complement strand
GCTACCCTGAGCCACCGTGCTCGGATGTCTGAATTTATTATTAAAATAAAAAATCACAGAGAATGTTTCTGGTGCTGCCACTCTTGCCAGCGAACGTGGCACTTTGGGAGGCCGAGGTGGCCCGGTTCCCTGAGGTCACGAGTCCGAGGACAGTCTGAGCCCTCCAGTAAAATCCCACCTCACATAATGAAACAGAAAAATAAAGAAAAGTAATCAGACTGATGAGTGTGTGCAATTGATACCAAACGAGGTGCTGAGACACGCCAACCCCAACCCCGCCTTTCTTTATTGTGTGCTTTTTTTCTCTTGTCACCAAGGCTGGAGTTCAACAGTGCGAACTTTTCTTATTGGAACACCTGCCCTTTGGGTTCAAGCGATTTTTCTGCCAATGCCATTCAGGTAGCTGGGTTTGCAGATGTCCACACCACCACGTCCAGCTTATTTTCTATATTTAATATTTTGTACCTATAATCTATCTTTATTTGATTTTCACAGAACAGTCAAAATAAAGAAGAAATATACAAAAAGCTGCAATTTTTGTATGTCATTTTTAAGCTATGACCACGACAGCCTTCTGTGAAGCGTAATAAACAAATATGGAATATTCAGGACCCTATTAAATGTAGCTCCAAATTTCACAGCTTTCTGAATGATACACACGTGTGTGATAGTCCAGAGACTCTTTAATATTTACACTCATACAGCACCTCTTCAAATACTGCATATTTGGAGAATAATTACTAGTCTATTTTATATGGTGATTCGTTTGGAGAGTCAAAAAATAACGTACACCTGCGGAGTAAAATGGGGTCTATTACATAAGGCCACTATTTCAGTGTTTCAGTGAATAATATGTATATCTAATAATTCAGGAATCTCTTTCACATGGACACTCTTATTTTTTTTTAATTTTTATTGCATTGTAGGTTTGGGGGTACATGTGCAGAACGTGCAAGATAGTTGCATAGGTACACACATGGCAGTGTGCTTTGCTGCCTTCCTCCCCATCACCCACACTTGGTATGCATCCCCAGGCCATCCCCCAGCCCCCACCTGCTGTCCCTCCCATTCCAACAGTCCCAGTGTATAGTCTCTCTGTGTCCATGTGTTCTCATTTTCTCACCCACCTATGAGTGAGTATATGCGGTATTTTTCCGTTCTTGTGTCAGTTTGCTGAGAATGATGTTCTCCAGATTCATCCATGTCCCTACAAAGAACACAAACTCATCATTTTTGATTGCTGCATAATATTCCATGGTGTATATGTGCCACATTTTCCCAGTCCAGTCTGTCATCCTTGGGCATTTGGTTGGTTCCAGGTCCTTGCTATTGTAAACAGTGCTGCAATGAACATTCGTGTGCATGTGTCCTTATAGTAGAACGATTTATACTCCTTTGGATGAATACCCAGTAAAAATTGCTGGGTCAAATTGGAATTTCTCTTTCTAGGTCCCTGAGGAATCGCCACTGTCTTCCACAATGGTTGAACTAATTTACACTCCCACCAACAGTGTAAGAGTGTTCCTATTCCTCCACATCCTCTCCAGCATCTGCTGTCTCCAGATTTTTTAATGATCGTTATTCTAACTGGTGTGAGATGGTATCTCAATGTGGTTTTGATTTGCATCTCTCTAATGACCAATGATGATGAGCACTTTTTCATATGTTTGTTGGCCTCATGTATGTCTTCTTTTGTAAAGTTTCTGTTCATATCCTTTGCCCATTTTTGAATGGGCTCGTTTGTTTTTTTCCTGTAAATCTGTTTGAGTTCTTTGTAAATTCTGGATATCAGCCATCCATGATGAACATACATGCAAAAATCTTCAATAATATACTGGCAAACCGATTGCAACAGCACATTAAAACTTATCCATCAAGATCAAGTAGAATTCATCCGAGGATGCAAGGCTGGTTCAACATATAAGTCTATAAATGTAATTCACGACATAAGCAGAAGCAAAACAAAACCACATGATTATCTCAATTGGCAGAGAAGGCATTTGACAAAATTCAACAGCGCTTTATGCTAAAACCCTCAATAAACTTGGTATTGATGGAACATATCTCAATGTAATAGAAGCTATTTCACGACAAACCAACAGCCAATATCATACTTAATGGCAAAATCTGGAAGCATTCCTTTGAAATCTGGCACTAGACAAGGATGCCCTCTCACCACTTCTATTCAACATAGTATTGGAAGTTCTATACAGCAATCAGGCAAGAAAAAGAAATAAAGGGTATTCAAATAGGAAGGTGGAAGCAAATTTTCTCTATTTGCAGACGACATGACAGTATACCTAGAGACCCCATCACCTCAGCCCAAAAGCTCCTGCAACTGATAAGCAACTTCAGCAAAGTCTCAGGATATAAAATCAATGTGCAGAAATCACAAGCATTCCTATACACCAATAACAGACTTAAAGAGAACCAAATTAAGAAGGAACTGCCATTCACAATTGCTACAAAGAAAATAAAATACCTAGGAATACAACTCACTAGAAATGTACGGGACCTCTTTAAGGAAAACTACAAACAACTGCTCAACGAAATAAGAGAGGACACAAACTGATGGAGAAACATTCAATGCTTGTGGTTAGGAAGAATCAATATCGTGAAAATGGCTATACTACCCAAAGTAATTTACACAATCAATTCTATCCTCATCAAACTACCATTGAATTTCTTCACAGAACTGGAAAAAAACACCATGAATTTCATATGGAACCAAAAAAGAGCCCGCATTGCCAAGTCAATTCTAAGCAAAAAGAACACAGCGGGAGGCATCTCGCTATCAGACTTCAAACTATACTACAAGGCTAGAGTAGTCAAAACAGCATGGTACTGGTACCAAAACAGAGATATAGACCAATGGAACAGAACAGAAGCATCAGAGGCAACACAAAATATCTACAACCATATTATCTTTGATAAACCAGACAAAAACAGGCAATGGGGAAAGGATTCCCTATTTAACAAATGGTGTTGGGAAAACTGGCTAGCCATGTGCAGAAAGCAGAAACTGGACCCCTTCCTGACACTTTACACTAAAATTAACTCCAGGTGGATTAAAGACTTAAACGTAAGACCTGACACCATAAAAACCCTAGAAGAAAATCTGGGCAAAACCATTCAGGACATAGGAGTAGGCAAGGACTTCATGACCAAAACACCAAAAGCATTGGCAACAAAAGCCAAAATAGACAAATGGGACCTAATTAAACTCCACAGCTTCTGCACGGCAAAAGACACAGTCACTGGAGTGAATCGGCAACCATCAGAATGAAAAAAATCTTTGCAGTTTACACATGGACACTCTTTAAGGCCCTCAGTGCATAATACTCCCCTTAGAAAAAGTCAAGGGTCTACTTCAAATAAGTACAATTTCAGAGTCCCTGTAAGTAATACACACGTGTGCAATACACAAGAGTCTCTTTTTTATGCCCACTTAGTCAGAGTCTCATTCAATAATACACACCTGGGAAAAGTTAAGAGTCTACATTATGTAGCCAAACATTTTGAGCCTCAGTGAGTAATTCACACCGAAATAATAGTCGAGCATTTTTTATATGGCCACTAACTATGTGCGTCCCTGAATGAAGCACACCTGGGGAATCCTCAGGATTCTATTTCATAGTACCACACATTTAGATCCTTATTGAATAATTCACAATGGAGCAATAGTCAGGTGTCTATCCTTTATGGCCTCTCATTTAAAGTTTCAGTGAATAATAAACTTTTATGAATTAATCATGGCACTGTTTAAGATAGCCACCAGTTAAGTGCCTTGCAGAGTTATACACACCTTGGTGATAGTCAGGAGTTTATTTTATATCAACTCTAATTCTGGGTATTGCTGAGTAATACACAACAGGGGGAGTGTCAGGATTCAATTTGGTTTGGACACTTATACAGAACTTGTTTGAGTAATGCATACATGGGGAATAATTAGGAGTCTATGTCATAGGGCTGCTCTTTCAGAAAAACGGTGAATAACGCACATGTGGAGTAATGAGAAGTCTGTTTCATATGGCCATTCTTTCACAGCATCACTGATTCTTACATCCTTGTGATATAGTCTGGAGTCTATTGTTTATGGCCACTCATTCAGAATCACTGAATAATGCACACCTGAATAGAAGAAGTCATCTATGGCCCTCATTGAGAGCCTCACTAAATGTACACACCTGGGAAAATAGTCAGGATTTACTTATATCCCTCATTTAGAGTCTCACTCAATAATGCACACCTGTGGAATAGTAAAAGACTTTTTATTCTTCTTTCGTGTCACTGAATAATGTGGTGTAGTCAGGAGTCTATTTCATGTAGACATTTTTCAGAGCCTCAGTGAATAAGACATAACCTTGCTATAGTAAGGCATCTAATTAATATGGCCACATCTTGTAAGCCTCACTGAATAATACACACCTGGAGAATAATTTGGAGTCTATTTTGATGGACATTCATTCAGAGCCTCGGTGAATAATGCACACCTTGGGTAGCCAGGTCTATTTTTCATTTGGACACTCATTCATAGCCTCAGTGGATAATATATGAGTGATTAGTCAGGATTTCATTTCATATGGCCACTGACTCAATTTCAGTGAATAATGCACAAATAAAGTACTCAGCAGTCTATTTCATAGAGCCACTCATTCAGAGATTCACTGAATAATACAAATATTTAAGATAGACAGAATCCTGTTTCATATGGTCACACAATCAGAGCCTCACTGAGTAACACACACCTGGGGAAGTGTTAGAGTCTACTTTATATAGCCTCATTTACAGCCTCAGAATAATGCACATGTGGAATAGACACTAGTCTATTTTATATGGCCACAAAATCAAAGCCTGAGTGAGTAATACACAACTTTAGAATAGTCACTAGTCTATTCCATATGCCCAAATATTCAAAGTCAGAGTCAATAATACACACCTGTGGACTAGTCAAAACAATTTCATATATTAAAGTTTTAGAGCCTCAGTGAATAATATCGAATACTAGGACGCTATTACATATGGCATCTATTTCAGAGATTCATTGAATAAGGAACACCTGTATTGTAGTCAGAATATTTTCTATAGCCATATTCAGAACCTAACTGAATGACATACCTTGGGGAAAGTCAGGATTCTATTTTATATAGCCACTCATTTAGAGAAATGTAAAAATATACCCAGTATTCAGGAGTTCTATTTTATGGCCACATTCAGAGCCTCACAGAATAATACAAAACTATGGAAATTCAGGATATTTTATGGCCACTTATTCAGAACCTCAGTGAATAATATATATATATAAAAAAAAATATATATCTGAAAATACTCAGATTCTATTATATAGCCACTTATTCAGAGACTCACTGAATAATGCACACCTGGGGAATAGTCTGAGACTATTTGATATGACCGTTCACCCAGTGACTCAGTAAAATGCAGCTGTGAAATAGTCAAGAGGATATAGTCATGAGTCTATTTTAATGTTCAGAAACTCACTGAAGAATACCCACCTTGGAAATAGTCAGAGTCCAGTCATATGGCCACTCAATCAAAGCATTCAATAATGCACAATGGGGCAATAGTAAGAGTCTATTTCATATGGCCTCTCATTGAGAGCTTCAGTGCATAATAAACAGCTGTGGAGTAGTCAGGACCTCTTTAAGGTAGCCCCAAATTACACCTATGAATGATACACATGTGATAGTCAGGAGACTATTTGATATGGACACTCACAGCACCTCTGAATACTGCACATTTGGGGAATAATCACTAGTCTATTTCATGGTGATTTGTTTGAGAGTCAAAATAACGCACACCTGTGGAGTAAAATGGGTCTATTACATAAGCTCTTTCAGTGTTTCAGTGAATAATATATATCTGATAAGTCAGAATGTCTTTCACATGGCCACTCGTTCTGGGCCTCAGTGCATAATACTCCTCAGAAATAGTCAAGGTCTACTAAAGTACATTCAGAGTCTCTGTAAGTAATGCACATGGGCAATACACAAGAGTCTCTTTTCTATGCCCACTTAGTCAGAGTCTCAATAATACACACCTGGGAAGAGTTAAGAGTCTACTTCATGTAGCCACTCATTTAGAGCCTCAGTGAATAATTCACACCAGTAATAGTCAATTTTTTATATGGCCACTCACTATGTGCTCCCTGAATGATACACACCTGGGGAATCCTCATTCTATTTTAATACACACATTTAGAACCTTATTGAATAATTCACAATGGAGCAATAGTCAGGTGTCTATTTTTCTGGCCTCTCATTCAAGTTTCAGTGAATAAGAAACTTCTATGGAGTAATCAGACTGTTTAAGATAGCCACGAATTAAGTGCCTTCCTGAGTGATACACCTGGGTGATAGTCAGGAGTTTATTTCATGAACTCTAATTCTGGGTATTGCTGAGTAACACAATGGGGAGTGTCAGGAGTCTATTTGGTATGGACACTCACAGAACCTGTTTGAATAATGCACATGGAGAATAATCAGGAGTCTATGTTATATGGCTACTCATTCAGACAAACAGTGAATAATGCACATGTGGAGTAATGAGAGTCTGTTTCATATGGCCATCTTCACAGCCTCACTGAATATTACACACTTGTGATATAGTCTGGAGTCTATTGTTTATGGCCACTCATTCAGAGAATCAATGCACACAGAAGTCAGCCTCTCATTGAGAGCCTCACTAAAATGTACACACCTGGGAAAATAGTCAGGATTTACTTATATCCCTCATTTAGAGTCTCACTCAATAATGCACACCTGTGGAATAGTAAGGAGATTTTTATATGGCCTCTCATTCAGTGTCACTGAATAATGTGGTAGTCAGGAGTCTATTTCATGTAGACACATTTCAGAGCCTCAGTGAATAAGAGACCTCTTATAGTAAGAATTAATATGATACATCTGAGCCTCACTGAATAATACACACCTGGAGAATAATTTGAGTCTATTTTCATATTCATTCAGAGCCTCAATAATGCACACCTGTGGCAAGTGTCTGTTTTATGGACACTCATTCATAGCCTCAGTGGATATAAGAATGTGTGATTAGTCAGGATTTCATTTCATATGGCCACTGACTCTCAGTGAATAATGCACAAATGTACTTCAGTCTATTTCATAGAGCCACTATTCAGAGATTCACTGAATAATACAAATATTTAAGATAGACATCCTGTTTCATATGGTCACAATCAGAGCCTCTGAGTAACACACACCTGGGAAGTTAGAGTCTACTTTATATAGCCTCAATTTACAGCCTCAGGCAATGTGTGAATAGACACTAGTCTATTTTATGGCCACAAAATCAAAGCCTGAGTATACACTTAGAATAGTCACTAGTCTATTCATATGCCCAAATATTCAAAGTCAGAGTCAATAATACACACCTGTGGACTAGTCAAAACAATTTCATATGGCCAAAGTTTAGAGCCTCAGTGAATAATACATACCTGGAATACTCAGGATGCTATTACATGTGGCATATTAAGAGATTCAATAACAAACACCTGTATTGTAGTCAGATTCTATTTTGTAATATTCAGAACAACTGAATGACATACACCTTGGGAAAAGTCAAATTTTTTCATAGCCACATATTCAGAACCTAACTGAATAACATACACCTGGAAGTCAGGATTCTATTTGTATGCACCATTTAGAAACCGAATGTAAAATGCACATGAGTATTCAGGAGTCTCTGTTTTATGGCCACTCATTCAGAGCCTCAATAATACATACTATGATTCAGGAGTGTATTTTACATGGCCACTTATTCAGAACCTCATTGAAAATCATATATATCTGGAAAATACTCAGGATTCTATTATATATAGCCACTTATTCAGAGACTCACTGAATAATGCACACTGGAATAGTCTGGACTATTTGATATGACCGTCACCCAGTGACTCAGTGAAAAAATGCACTGTGAAATAGTCAAGAGGATAGAGTCATGATCATTATGTGGTCTGTTCAGAAACTCACTGAAGAATACCCACCTTGAAATAGTCAGAGTCCAGTCATATGATACTCAATCAAAGCATTACCTCAATAATGCACAAGTAGGAGTCTATTTCATATGGCCTCAATTGAGAGCTTCAGTGAAAAAACTGTGGAGTAGTCAGGACCCTCTTATAGCCCAAATTTGCTCAGTGAATGATACACACATGTGATAGTCAGGAGACTCTTTTGATATGGACACATACAGAACCTCTTGAATACTGCACATTTGGGGAATAATCACTAGTCTATTTCATGGTGATTCATTGAGAGTCAAAAATAACCACACCAAGTAAAATGAGTCTATTACATAAGGCCACTCTTCAGTGTTTCAGTGAATATGTATATCTGATAAGTCAGGAATCTTTTCACATGGCCTTCGTTCAGTGATAATACCCCTCAGAAATAGTCAAGGTCTACTTCAAATAAGTACACATTCAGAGTCTCTGTAGTAATGCACACATGAAATACACAAGAGTCTTTTATGCTTAGTCAGAGTCTCATTCAATAATACACACTGGGGAAGAGTTAAGAGTCTACTCATGTAGCCACTCATTTAGAGCCTCAGTGAATAATACACGTAATAGACATTTTTATATGGCCTCACTGCCTCCCTGAATGATACACACCTGGGAATCCTCAGGATTCTATTTCATACTACCACAGAACCTGAATAATTTACAATGAGCAATAGTCAGGTGTCTATTCTTCTGGCCTCTCATTCAAAGTTTCAGTGAATAAAAAAATTCTATGGAGTAATCAGGCACTGTTAAGATAGCCACAATTAAGTGCCTTCCTGTGATAGACACACTGTAGTCAGGAGTTTATTTCATATGAACTCAAATTCTGGGTATTGCTGAGTAATAAACAACTGGGAGTGTCAGAGTCTATTTGTATGGACTCATACAGAACCTGTTTGAATAATGCACACATGGAGAATAATGGGTATATGTCATATGGCTACTCATTCAGACAACAGTGAATAACGCACCTGTGGAGTAATGAAAAGTCTGTTCATATGGCTGTTCTTTCACAGCCTCACTGAATATTACACACTTGTGATATAGTCTGAGTCTTGTTTATATACACTCATTCAGAGAATCACTGAATAATGCAACTGGAATAGAGTCTCTTCCTATATTCTCATTTAGAACCTCACTAAATGTACACACCTGGAAATAGTCAGGATTATATCACCTTTTAGAGTCTCACTCAATAATGCACACTGTAAAGAATACTTTTTTCATGTGGCCTCATTCAGAGTGTCACTGAATAATGTGGTGTAGTCAGGAGTCTATTTCATAGACATTTTCAGAGCCTCAATAAGAGACCCTTGGTATAATAAGGCATCTATTAATATGGCATATTTGTAAGCCTCACTGAATAATACACACCTGGAGAATAATTGGAGTCTATAATGGACATTCATTTAGAGCCTCAGTAATAATGCACACTGTGGTAGCAAGAGTCTATTTCATTTGGACACTCATTCATAACCTCAGTGGATAATATGAACGTGTGGATTAGTCAGGATTTTATTTTATATAACAAACCTGTGTCAAAGGAAAATCAATATGTATATACAAATTCAGATATGAAAGCCACAAAAACATAATTTTGAATCAGAATCAGATATTGTATAGAGCATATCTGTGATTCAGAAGATCACACTGTAGAATCACAAATCATTATGTAATTACACCCAGAGAGAGTTCAGAGAGTCTCAGTCACCCATTGAAACAGAGCGGAAAGTCCCAGGTGTAGAGAGAGGAACACAGCCGCTGCTGTGCCGGACCACAGCAGGGAACTCACTGGTCTGGGTGCCCTGTTAAACCGGCAATCTGAGAGGAAGGGCAGATTGGCATGTCCATCTGATTGAATGGGACTTGGACAATGAGCCAGACCAGGAGTTTCCTGGAAGCGTGATCTGAGCCGGGTAGTGGCAGCACAGATCACGGATCCCAGTGCCTATCAGCAGGCTACTGGGGCGCCAGTGAGAGAGTCGACCTTCAGCTTAGAGGAAGAGAGAGAGAGAGGACGACTCTGAGGCAGGAGCTGGGTGATGGCTCGGTCCCACCTACGGGACAAGCAGGGCGACTGGAGATGCTTGGGGCTGAGAGTTTTGCTGCTGGCATCAGAATGGTGCAGCCCTGAGGAGGGGTCCACCATTGCTATGCAGTCCACCTCACTGAAGTACCGCCCAGGACTGACGCAGCCTGCTTGGAGGCAACCTGCATAACAGAGACTGACAGCAGAAGGGAGCCCAGCAGCAACAGGGCGGACCTGCAGCAGGTCAGAGCCCCAGCAGGCAATAGTGAATAGACTGCCTCCTAGTGGGCAGTGCAACAGATACTCATAAAGAAAGCCCCAACTCCCTGAGACAGAGCATCTTGGGGAAAAAAGGTGGTGTTTTATGAGTTCTATGCAGCAGACATAAACAACCTAACAATGAATGAACAACGGAGCTCACAGCTCAGCACTGAGCTCCTATAAAGCACAGACTGTCTCCTCAAGCAGCTCTGACCCCTGTATATCCAAGAGTCACCCAGAAAAGGACTAATCAGACTGACATTTGGCTGGCATCATTCTGGAACAAGAGCAGAAGAAGAAACTATCATCCTCACTGTTCCGCAGCTGTTGCAGGTACCCCAGACAAGCAGGGCCTGGAGTGGACCTCAGCATATACAGCAGGGGATAGACCATTAGAGGAAAACTAAGTAACAGAAATATTCATCATCAACAATCAACATCCACAGAGACCAATTGAAAAATCAGCAACTACTAAGACGACAGGCGGATAAATCCATAAAGATGGAAGAAACCAGCAAAAGGAGGAAACACCAAAACCAAAACCCTCACCTCCAAAAGGACCAAAACTCCTCACCAGCAAGGGAACAAAGCTGGACAGAGAATGAATGACAAATGAAGGAATCAGACTTCAGAAAGTGGATAATGAGAAACTTCAGTGAGCTAAAGAACATGTTCTAAACCAGTGCAAAGAAACTAAGAACCTTGAAAAAAGATTTGAAAAAGATTCGAGGAATTGATAACAAGAATGGACAACTTAGAGAGGAATATGAATGAATTGAAGGAGCTGAAAACACAACACGAGAACTTCTGAAGCATGCACAAGTTTCAACAGAATTGACCAAGCAGAAGAAAGAATATCAGAAGTTGAAGATCAACTCAATGAAATAAAAAGAGAAACCAAGATTAAAGAAAAAGTCAAAAAGGAATGAACAAAATCTCCAAGAAATGTGGGACTATGTGAAGACCCAACCTACGTTTGATAGGTGTACCAGAATGTGACGAAGAGAATGAATGCTGGAAAACACTCTTCAGGATATTATCCAGGAAAATTTCCCAACCTAGCAAGACAGGTCAATACTCAACTCCAGGAAATACAGAGAACACCACAAAGATATAAAGAAGAGCAACCCCAAGGCACATAATCGCCAGATTCACCAGGGTTGAAACGAAGGAGAAAATACTAAGGGCAGCCAGAGAGAAAGGTCAGGTCACCCACAAAGGGAAGCCCATCAGACTCACAGCAGATCTCTGCAGAGACTCTACAAGCCAGAAGAGAGTGGGGCCAATATTCAACATCCTTAAAGAAAAGACTTTCAACCCAGAATTTCATATCCAGCCAAACTGAGCTTCATAAGTGAAGGAAAATAAAATCATGAACAAGCTCAGAGATTTTGTCACCACTAGGCCTGCTTTACAAGAGCTCCTGAAAGAGGCACTACACATAGAAAGAAACAACCCTCCAGCCATCCTAAAAGCATACCAAATGCTAAAGACCATCAACAAAATGAAGAATACATGAACCAACGGCAAAACAGCCAGCTAGCATCAAAATGGCAGTATCAAATTCACATAACAATATTAACCCTAATGTAAATGGGCTAAATGCACCAATCAAAAGACACAGACTGGCAAATAAAAAACCCATCTGTGCTGTATCCAGGAAACCCACCTCACATGCAAAGATACACAAAGGCTCAAAATAAAAGGATGGAGGAAGATTTACCAAGCAAATGGAGAGCAAAAAAAAAGCAGGAGTTGCATCATCTCTGATAAAATAGACTTTAAAGCAACAAAGATCAAAAGGACAAAGAAGGTCATTACATAATGGTAAAAGGATCGATAACAAGAAGAGCTAACGATTCTAAATATATGGACCCAATGTAGGAGCACCCACATATAAGGCAAGTTCTTAATGACTTACAAGAGACTTAGACTCACACAATAATAGTGGGAGACTTTAACACTCCACTGTCAATAGCAGACAGATCAACCAGACAGAAAATTAACAAGGATATCCAGGACTTGAACTCAGACCTGAACAAGCAAACCTGATAGACATTTACAGAACTCTCCACCCCAAATCCACAGAATATACATTCTTCTCAGCACCACATCACACCTACTCCAAAATTGACCACATAATTGGAAGTAAAGCACCTCAGCAAATGCAAAACAACAGAAATCATAACAAACAGTCTCTCAGACCATAGTGCAATCAAGTTGAACTCAGAATTCAGAAAATAACTCAGAACCGCACAGCTTCATGGAAACTGAACAACTGGCTCTTGAATGTTGATTGATAAACAATGAAATGAAGGCAGAAATAAGAAGTTATTTGAAACCAACGAGAATGAAGACAACATCAGAATCTCTGGGACACATTTAAAGCTGTAGAGGAATATAATAAGTGCCCACATGAGAAGAGATCCAAAATTGACACCTATCGTCAAAATTGAAAGAGCTAGAGGAGCAAGATCAAAAAGCTCAAAACCTAGCCAAGACAAGAAATAAGATCAGAGCAGAACTGAAGGAGATAGAGACAAGAAAACCTTCAAAAATCAATAAATCTAAGAGCTGGTTTTTGAAAAGATCAAAATAGACAGACCACTAGCCAGACACAAAAAGAAAGAGAGAACAACCAAATAGATGCAATAAAAACGATAAAGGGAAATCACCACAGATTCCACAGAAATTCAAACCATCATCAGAGAATACTACAAACAACTCTATGCACACAAAACTAGTAAATCAGGAAGAATGGATAAATTCCTGGACGCCTGTGTCCTCCCAAGCCTAAACCAGGAGGAAGCAAAACTATGAATAGACCAATAACAAGGTCTGAATTGAGGCAGCAATTAAGAGCCTACCACACAAAAAGCCCAGGTCCAGATGGGTTCACAGCTGAATTCTATAGACACAAAGAGGATCTGGTACCATTCCTTCTGAAACTATTCCAAATAATCCAAAAGAGGGAACCCTTCCCAAATCATTTTATGAGACCAACATCATCCTGATACCAAAACCTAGAGACTCAACAAGAAAAGAAAACTCAGGCCAATATCCATGATGAACATAGATGCAAAAATCTTCAATAAAATACTGGCAAACCGATTGCAACAGCACATTAAAAACTTATCCATCATGATCAAGTAGGATTCATCCATGCAAGGCTTCAACATACAAGTCTATAAATGTAATTCACCACATAACAGAAGCAAAACAAAACCACATGATTATCTCACACAGAGAAGGCATTTGACAAATTCAACAGCCCTTTATGCTAAAAACCTCAATAAACTTGGTATTGATGGAACATATCTCAAAGTAATAAAAGCTATTTATGACAAACCAACAGCCAATATCATACTTAATGGCAAAACAAGCATTCCTTTGAAATCTGGCACTAGACAAGGATGCCCTCTCACCACTTCTATTCAACATAGTACTGGAAGTTCTAGCCAGAGCAATCAGGCAAGAAAAAGAAATAAAGGTATTCAAATAGGAAAGGTGGAAGCCAAATTGTCTCTATTTGCAGACGACATGATAGTATACCTAGAAGACCCCATCACCAGCCCAAAAGCTCCTGAACTGATAAGCAACTTCAGCAAAGTCTCAGGATATAAAATCAATGTGCAAAATCACAAGCATTCCTATACACCAATAACAGACTTAAAGAGAACCAAATCAAGAACGAACTGCCATTCACAATTGCTACAAAGAAAATAAAATACCTAGGAATACAACTCACTAGGAATGTAAGGGACCCTTTAAGGAAAACTACAACAACTGCTCAACAAAATAAGAGGACACAAACAGATGGAGAAACATTCCATGTTCGTGGTTAGAAGAATCAATATGTGAAATGGCTATACTGCCCAAAGTAATTTCACAATCAATGCTATCCCCATCAAACTACCATTGAATTTCTTCACAGAACGAAAACCACCATGAATTTCATATGGAACCAAAAGACCTCATAGCCAAGTCAATTAAGCAAAAAGAACACAGCAGGCAGCTACCAGACTTCAAACTATACTACAAGGCTAGTAATCAAACAGCATGGTACTGGTACCAAAACAGAGATATAGACCAATGGAACAGAAGAGAAGCATCAGGCAACACAACATATCTACAACCATATTATCTTTGATAAACCAGACAAAACACAATGGGGAAAGGATTCTATTTAATAAATGGTGTTGGGAAAACTGGCTAGCCATGTGCAGAAAGCAGAAACTGGACTTCCTGACACCTTACACTAAAATTAACTCAGATGGATTAAAGACTTAAATGTAAGACTGACACCATAAAAACCCTAGAAGAAAATCTAGGCAAAACCATTCAGGACATAGGAGTAGGCAAGGACTTCATGAACAAACACCAAAAGCATTCAACAAAACAAATGGGACCTAATCAATCAGCTTCTGCACGCAAAAGAAACAGTCACTAGAGTGAATCGGCAACCATCAGAATGGGAAAAATCTTTGCAGTTTACACATCTGACAAAGGGCTGATATCCAGAATTTACAAAGAACTCAAACAGATTTACAGAAAACAAACAAGCCCATTCAAAATGGGCAAAGGATATGAACAGACAACAAAAAGACATGAGGCCAACAAACATATGAAAAAGTGCTCATCATCATGGTCATTAGAGAGATGCAAATCAAAACCACATTGAGATACATCTCACACCAGTTAGAATGGCGATCATTAAAATCTGGAGACAGCAGATGCTGGAGAGGATGTGAGAAATAGAACACTCTTACACTGTTGGTGGGAGTGTAAATTAGTTCAACCATTGTGGAAGACATATTCCTCAGGACCTAGAAATAGATTCCATTTGACCCAGCAATCCCATTACTGGGTATCATCCAAAGGACTATAAATCGTTCTACTATAAGGACACATGCAGAATGTTCATTGCAGCACTGTTTACAATAGCAAAGACCTGGAACCAACCCAAATGCCCAACGATGATAGACTGACTGGGAAAATGTGACATACACCATGGAATATTATGCAGCAATCAAAATGATGAGTTTGTGTCTTTGTAGGACATGGATGAATGGAGAACATCATTCTCAGCAAACTGACACAAGAACAGAAAAAGAATATCGCATTCTAACTGGGATGGGGATCTCAATGTGGTTTTGATTTGCATCTCTAATGACAGGATGAGACAATGTGGGGCCTCATGTATGTCATTTTGTAAGAACATACTGCAGAATGTGTGCTCTGTAAATCTGTTTGAGTTCTTTGCAAATTCAAATGTACCCTTTGTCATAAATGCAAAGATTTTTTCCATTCTGATGGACACATAGTGACTGTTTTTCTGTGCAAGCTGTGGAGTTTGATTAGGTCCCATTTCATTTTGGCTACTGCTTTTGGTGTTTTGTCATGAAGTGCCTACTCCTATGTCCTGAATGGAGATTTTCTCAGGGTTTTATGGTGTCAGGTCATGTTTAAGTCCACCCATCTGGAGTTAATTTTAGTGTAAGGTTCAGGAAGTCCAGTTTCTGCTTTTGCACATGAGCCAGTTTCTCAATAACACCATTTATTAAACAGGAAATCTTTCCCATTGCCTGTTTTGTCTGGTTTATCAAATATTACATGTAGATACTGTGTTGCCTCTGATGCCTCTGTTCAGTTCCTTGGTGTATACTCTGTTGGTACCAGTGCCATGCTGTTTTAATAACAGCCTTGTAGTATAGTTTGAAATTCAGTGTGATGCCTAGTGTTCTTTTTGCTAGAATTGACTTCTATGGGCACTTTTGGTTCCATATGAAGTTCATGGGGTAAGTTCAGAAGAATTCAATGGTACTACAGATACATTGATTGTGTAATTACATGGGCAATATAGCCATTTTCACTATATTGATTCTTCCTAACCACAACATGGAATGTTTCTTCATCTGTTTGTGTCCACTTATTTGTGTGCAGTGGTTGTAGTTTTCCTAAGAGGAATGTGAGTTGTATTCAGGTATCACTTTGTAGCAATTGTGAATGGCAGTTCGTTCTGATTTCTCCAAGTCTGTTACTGGTGTATAGGAATGCTTGTGATCACATTGATTTTATATCCTGAGACTTTGCTGAAGTTGCTTATAGTTTCAGAGCTTTGGGCTGAGGTGATGGGAGTCTTCTAGGTATACTATCATGTCTTCTGCAAATAGAGACAATGGTTCCACTTTTCTATTTGAATACACTGTTTCTTTTTCTTTCCTGATATGTGGCTAGAACTTCCAGTACTATGTTAACAGAGTGGTGAGAATCTTGTCTCTCATTTCAAAGAATGCTTCAATTTTGCATTAAGTATATACCATTGTTGGTTTGTCATAAATAACTTTATTAGAGATTCCATCATGTTTATTGAGGAGCATAAGATTTTCAAATGTTCTGTGTCAATTGAGATAATCATGTGGTTTGTTTTCTTCTGTTTATGTGGTGAATTACATTTATAGACTGTATATGTTGAACAGCTTCAGAGTCCTGTTTCTATGGATAATAAGAAGGAAAAGAGGAAGAAAAGAGAGAGAATGGAACATTGTTTATTCTATAAATGATTAATAATGCATCATTATTTTGTGTATTTAAAATGAGAATGTATATATTTATCAGTGGAGAGTTCTACAAGTGCTTATTAAGTTTACTTTTTACTGATCTGAGTTCAGATTCTACATCATAAATTTTCTGTGTTGAGTCTGAATCTCTTTATGGGTCTTATGTATCTGGGTGAAATACATCTGTTGGTTTGAAATCTGTTTTATCAAATGCATGAATTGAAACCCTTTTTGTTTATATTTGTTTTTCTCATTTGGTTGGTAAATCTTTCTCCAACCCTTTGTTTAGTCTTTGTGTATCTTTGGATATGAAATTCTGATATAGTATACCGTTATTTGGCTTCTTTTTAATTAGAATTTAGTCATTTTAATTTAATTACTGCCATTTGATGTTAACTTATTTTATCCATTTGTTGACAATTCTCTTTCATTGATGCTCTTTACTTTTTGGTATATTTTTTAGAAAGGCAATACATTATTCCTTTCAGTGTAGCTTCTTTCAGAAGTTTTGTAAAGCAGGCCTGGTGGTAATAAAATCTCAGAGTACTTGCTTGTTCATAAAAGATTTTATTTTTCCTTCATTGAGAGTTTCAGGATATGAAATTCTGGGCTGAGTTCTGTCTTTAAGGATGTTAAATATGCCCCACTCTTCTGGCTTGTAGGGTTTCTACTGAGATCACTGTAAGTCTATAGGCTTCAGGTAACTGACCTTTCTCTCTGGTTGCTTAGTATTTTCCTTTGTTTCAACCCTGGTGAATCAATGATTATGTGTCTGGGGTTGCTCTTTCAGAATATCTTTGTGGTGTTCTGTAATACCTGAGGTTGAATGGTATCCTGCTTTACAATTGGAAAAAATTCTCCTGGATAATATCCTGAAGAGTATTTTCCAGCTGATTCATTCTGTCCATCACATTCAGGTACACCTAAAACAGATTAGGTCTTTTCACATATTCCCATAATTCTTGGAGATTTTGCTCATTCATCCTTTTTCTATTCTTGTCTTCTCATTCCATTTCATTAATTTGTCTTGACCTCTGATATCCTCTTCTGCTTGATCAATGCTATTCAAACTTGTGCATATTTCACTAAGTTCTCTGTATTTTTCAACCCATTAGTTCATTTATATTCCTTTCTATATTGTCCATTCAACTTTGTCAACCTCAAAGTTCTTAGTTTTACATTGGGTTAGAGTTGTTTCAATTCAGAGTTTTTTACCATCCACCTTCTAAAGCCTCCTTCAGATACTGGACACAGTCCTTCCATCAGGCTTGTTCCATTTTGATGAGGAATACAGAGGGAATTCTGTTTCTTTTCTCCCTTTTTAGCTGTTTTTTTCCTATTGTGAATTTATCATCTGATGTCTTTACAATTAGCGCCTTCTGATTAAGTTCCTGAGAGGATGTAATTTATTGATGTGACAAAATAGAATCATGGAGAACAACACATAAGACTGATGGTGCTCTTCCCTGGGAATCTCTGGTCTGGTTTCATTGAGTATGTATTCTCTGGAGTAAACACCAGTCAGTGGGGAACCAGTTATTTCATGAAGAGCTGCACAGAGGCACATAAATGCTAAACACAGAAGTCTTGATATGCTGATCCACTGGAAATCTTCTGTGTATGCATGAAATTCTCTGAAAATTTGATATCCTCACATTTTCCAAGCTCACTGAGCTACAATACTGATTACACACTTGGATATAGTCTGGAGTCTATTGTTTATGGCCACTCATTCAGAGATCACTGAATAATGCACACCTGAATCAGAAGTCTCTATCATGGCCTCTCATGAGAGCCTCACTAAAATACACACCTGGGAAAATAGTCAGGATTTACTTATATCCTCATTTAGAGTCTCACTATAATACACACCTGTGAATAGTAGGAGATTTCTATGGCCTCTCATTCAGTGCCACTGAATAATGTGAATTCAGAGTCTATTTTATGTAGACACATTTTCAGAACCAGTGAATAAAAGAGACTTGCTATAGTAAGGCATCTAATTCCACATCTTGTAAGCCTCACTGAATAATACACACCTGGAGAATAATTTGAGTCTATTTTGATGGACATTCATTCAGAGCCTGGTGAATAATGCACACCTGTGGGTAGCAGTGTCTATTTCATTTGGACACATTCATAGCCTCAGTGGAAAATATGCACGTGTGGATTAGTCAGGATTTCATTTCATATGGCCACTGACTCAATTTCAGTGAATAATGCACAAATGTAAAGTACTCAGCAGTCTATTTCATAGCCACTCATTCAGAGATTCACTGAATAATAAAATATTTAAGATAGACAGAATCCTGTTTCATATGGTCACAATGAGCCTCACTGAGACACACACCTGGGAAGTTAGGAGTCTACTTTATATAGCCTCTCATTTACAGCCTCAGAAATAATGCACACGTGTGGAATAGACAGTCTATTTTATGGCCACAAATCAAAGCCTGAGTGAGTACACACAAATTTAGAATAGTCACAAGTCTATTCCATATGCCCAAATATTCAAAGTCAGAGTCAATAATAATACACCTGTGGACTAGTCAAAAACAATTTCATATGTAAAGTTTTAGAGCCTCAGTGAATAATACATACCAAAATACTCAGGACGCTATTACATATGGCATCTATTTCAGAGATTCATTGAAGGAACACCTGTATTGTAGTCAGAATTTATTTTGTATAGCCACATATTCAGAACCTAATTGAAAGACACATTGAAAAGTCAGATTATTTCATAGCCACATATTCAGAATAACTGAATAACATACACCTTGGTGTCAGGATTCTATTTCTATAGCCACCCATTTAGCCAAAATGTAAAACGCACACCTGCAGAGTATTCAGGAGTGTCTGTTTTATGGCCACTCATTCAGAGCCTCACAGAATAATACAGAACTATGGAAATTCAGGAGTGTATTTTACATGGCCACTTATTCAGAACCTCATTGAAGAATCATATATCTGGAAAACTCAGGATTCTATTATATATAGCCACTTATTCAGAGACTCACTGAATAATGCACACCTGGGGAATAGTCTGGAGACTATTTGATATGACCATTCACCCAGTGACTCAGTGAAAATGCACAGCTGAGATAGAGTCAAGAATAGAGTCATGAGTCTATTTTCTGTGGTGACATTCAGAAACTAACTGAAGAATACCCACCTTGGAAATAGTCAGAGTCCAGGTCATATGGCCACTCAATCAAAGCATTAGAATAATGCACTGGGGCAATAGTAAGATTACATATGGCCTCTCATTGAGAGCTTCAGTGCATAATAAACAGCTGTGGAGTAGTCAGGACCTCTAAGGTAGCCCCAAATTATGCAGCTACGTGAATGATACACATATGATAGTCAGGAGACTATTTGATATGGACACTATACAGCACCTCTTGAATACTGCACATTTGGGGAATAATCACTAGTCTATTTCATATGGTGATTCGTTTGGAGAGTCAAAAATAACACACACCTGTGGAGTAAAATGGGTCTATTATAAGGCCACTCTTTCAGTGTTTCAGTGAATAATATGTATATCTGATAAGTCAGGAATCTTTTCACATGGCCACTGTTCAGGGCCTCAGTAAATACCCCTCAGAAATAGTCAAGGTCTACTTCAAAGTATTCAGAGTCTCTGTACACACATGGGCAATACACAAGAGTCTTTTCTATGAGTCAGAGTATTCAATAATACACACACATCAAGCACTATCTCATGCACTGTTTTTTTACACACCTGAAAGAGTTAAGAGTCTATGTAGCACTCATTTAGCCTCAGTAATTCACACATGAGTAACAGTATAATTTTTTATATGGCCACTATATGTGACCTCCTGAATGATACACACCTGGGAATCCTCATTCTATTTCATTACCACACATTTAGAACCTTATTGAATAATTCACAATGGAGCAATAGTCAGGTGTCTATTCTTTCTGGCCTCATTCAAAGTTTCAGTGAATAAAAAACTTCTATGGAGTAATCAGACACTGTTTAAGATAGCCAATGAATTAAGTGCTTCCTGAGTAATACACACCTGTGTGATAGTCAGGAGTTTATTTCATAAACTCTAATTCTGGGTATTGCTGTAATACACACTGGGAGTGTCAGGAGTCTAGTATGGACACTCATACAGAACCTGTTTGAATAATGCACACATGGAGAATAATCAGGAGTCTATGTCAGGCTACTCATTCAGACAAACAGTGAATAATGCATGTGGAGTAATGAGAAGTCTGTTTATATTCTTTCACAGCCTCACTGAATATTACACACTGTGATATAGTCTGGAGTCTATTGTTTATGGCCACTCATTCAGAGAATCACTGAATAATGCACACCTGGGGAATAATCAGAAGTCTCTATCCTTTCTCATTGAGAGCCTCACTAAATGTACACACCTGGAAAATAGTCAGGATTTACTTATATCACCTCATTTAGAGTCTCACTCAATAATACACACCTGTGGAAGAGTGAGACTTTTCATGTGGCTCTCTTTCGAGTGTCACTGAATAATGTGGTGAATCAGGAGTCTTTTTATGTAGACAAATTTTCAGAACCTCAGTGAATAAGAGACTCTTGCTATAGTAAGGCATCTAATTAATATGGCCACATCTTGTAAGCCCTACTGAATAATACACACCTGAGAATAATTTGAGTCTATTTTACATTCATTCAGAGCCACGTGAATAATGCACACCTGTGGGTAGAGTCTATTTCATTTGGACACTATTCATAGCCTCAGTGGATAATATGCATGTGATTAGTCAGGATTTCATATATGGCCACTGACTCGTAATTTCAGTGAATAATGCACAAATGTAAGTAGTCTATTTTATGAGCCACTCATTCAGAGATTCACTGAATAATACAAATATTTATAGACAGAATCCTGTTTCATATGGTCAAAATCAGAGCCTCACTGAGTAACACACACCTGGGAGAGAGTCTACTTATAGCCTCTCATTTGCAGCCTCAATAATGCACGTGGAATAGACACTAGTCTATTTTATATGGCCACAAAATCAAAGCCTGAGTGAGTAATACACAACTTTAGAATAGTCACAAGTCTATTCCATATGCCCAAATATTCAAAGTCAGAGTCAATAATACACACCTGTGGACAGTCAAAAATCATATGGCCAAAGTTTTAGAGCCTCAGTGAATAATACATACCTGGGAATACTCAGGACGCTATTACATATAAACTTTCAGAGATTCAATAATAAAACACTTCTTGTAGTCAGAATTTTATTTTGTATAGCCACATATTCAGAACCTCTGAAGAAATACATATCTGGAAAAGTCAGGATTCTATTATATATAGCCACTTATTCAGAGACTCACTGAATAATGCACACCTGGGGAATAGTCTGAGACTATTTGATATGACTCACCCAGTGACTCATTAAAAATGCACAGAGAATAGTCAAGAGAATAGAGTCATGAGTCTATTTTCTGTGGTCACTGTTCAGAAACTAACTGAAGAATACCCACCTTGGAAATAGTCAGAGTCCAGGTCATAAGGCCAATCAAAGCATTAAAAATAATGCACAATGGGGCAATAGTAAGGAGTCTATTTCATATGGCCTCTCATTCAGAGCTTCAGTGCATAATAAACAGCTGTGGAGTAGTCAGACTCTTTAAGGTAGCCCCAAATTACGCAGCTACATGAATGATACACACATGTGTGATAGTCAGGAGACTATTTGATATGGACACTATACAGCATCAATACTGCACATTTAAAATAATCACTAGTCTATTTCATATGGTGATTCGTTTGGAGAGTCAAAATAACGCACTGTGGAGTAAAATGGGGTCTATTTCATAAGGCCACTCTTTCAGTGTTTCAGTGAATAATATGTATATCTGATAAGTCAGGAATGTCTTCACATGGCCACTCATTCAGGGCCTCAGTGAATAATACTCCCTCAGAAATAGTCAAGGGTCTACTTCAAATAAGGACACATTTAGAGTCTCTGTAAGTAATGCACACATGGCATACACAAGTGTCTCTTTCTATGCCCACTTAGTCAGAGTCTCATTCAATAATACACACCTGGGAAAGAGATTAAGATTCTACTTCATGTAGCCACCATTTAGATCCTCGTGAATAATTCACACCTGAGTAATAGTCGAGCATTTTTATATGGCCACCACTATGT
>JAKFGQ010000478.1:0-23097 GCA_021498475.1 Saguinus midas | reverse complement strand
CCGTTTTTGGAGTTGCCTTTTTTGCCTTGGCTTTCCTTACCTCAAATTGCCTTGCCTGGAGTTGGCCTGCCTTGTCTTGTTTTGCCTTGCCTTAAATTCCTTGCCTAGAATTTTTGCCTTGCTGAAATTTTTGCATTGCCTTTCCTGAATTGACCTGTCTGAAATTGCCTTGTTTTTGGCTTGCCTTGCCTTGCCTGGAGTTGCCTTGCCTGAATTGTCTTGTCTTGTCTAGTGTTGTCTGCAATAGCCATGACTGGAATTGGTCTGCCTTGCCTTGCCTTGCTCCATTGTGAATTATTCAAAAAGGTTCTAAATGTTTGGAAGTATCAAATAGAATCTTGAGGATTCTTCAGGTGTATATCACTCAGTGAGGCACAAAATGAGTGGCCATATAAAAAGTGCTCGACTATTACCCTGGTGTGCATTATTCACTGAGGCTATAAATGAGTGGCTACATGAAGTAGACTTAAATCTTCCTTTGTTGCGTATTATGAAATGAGTCTCTGACTAAGTGGGCATAAAAAAGAGATTCAGGTGTATTGCCCAGGTGTTCATTACGTACAGAGACTTTGAATGTATATTCATTTGAAGTAGACCCTTGACTATTTTGAGTGGAGTATTCTTCAGAGAGGCCCTGAATGAGTGGCCATGTTAAAGAGATTCCTGACTTATCAGATATACATATTATTTTCACTAAAACATAGAAAGAGTGGCCTTATGAAATAGAACCCATTTTACTCAACAGGTGTGACTTATTTTTTGATTCTCCGAACTAATCACCTTATAAAACAGAGAAGTGATTATTCCCCACATGTGCAGTATTCAACAAGGTTCTGTATGAGTGTCTATGTCAAATAGTCTCCTGACTCTGACACATGTGTGTATCATTCACGGAGCTGCTTAATTTGGGGCTACCTTAAATAGGGTCCTGACTACTCCACAGCTGTTTATTATGCACTGAAGCTCCGAATGACAGGCTATATGAAATAGACTCCTTACTATTGCACTATTGTGCATTATTCGGTAATGCTGTGATTGAGTGTCCATATGACTTGGACACTGACTATTCCCAAGGTATGTATTCTTCAGTGAGATTCTTAACAAGTGACCACATAACATAAACCCTTGACTCTATCCTCGTGACTATTTTTCAGTTCTGCATTGTCCACTGAGTCGCTGTGTGAAGAGTCATATCCAATAGACTCCAGACTATTCCTTAGCTGTGCATTATTCAGTGAGTCTCTGAATAAGTGGCTATATATAATATAATCCTGAGTATTTTTCAGATATATATGATTCCTCACTGAGGTTCTGAATAAGTGGTCGTGAGAAATACACTTCTGACGTTTTCATAGGTCTGTATTATTCTGTGAAACTCTGAATATGTGGCCATAAAATAGACCCTCCTGAATGCTCCTCAGGCGTGCGTTTTTACATTCGGCTCTAAATGAGTGGCTATACGAAATAGAATTTTAACTTTTCCCAAGGTGTATGTTATTTAGTTAGGCTCTGAATATGTGGCTATAGAAAATAGAATTCTGACTACAATAGAGGTGTTTATTTTTCAAGAAAGCTCTGAAATTGATGCCACATGTAATAGCGTCCTGAATAATTCCCAGGTATGTATTATTCATTGAGGCTCTGAAACTTTGGCCATGTGAAATTGTTTTCTGACTTGTCCACAGGTGTGTATTATTGACTCTGAATCTAAATATTTGGGCATGTAAAATAGACAAGTGACTATTCCAAAGTTGTGTATTACTCACTCAGGCTTAGATTTTGTGGCCATATAAAATAGTCTAGTGTCTATTCCACACGTGTGCATTATTCCCTGAGGCTGTAAATGAGAGGCTATATAAGGTAGACTCCGAACACTTTTCTAGGTGTTCCTTACTCACTGACGCTCATTTTGTGTGACCATATGAAACAGGATACTGCTATATTAAATATTTGTATTAATTAGTGAATCTCGGAATGAGTGTCTATATGAAATAGACTGCTGAGTACTTTACATTTGTGCATTTTTCAATGCGGTCATGAGTCATTGGCCATATAAATTGGAATCCGAACTAATCCACACGTGCATATTATCCACTGAGGCTATGAATGGCTGTCCTAATAAAAGACTCCTGGCTACTCCACAGGTGTACATTATTTACCGAGGCTCTGAATGAATGTTCATCAAAAATAGACTCCAAATTATTCTCCAGGTGTGTATTATTCAGTGAGGCTCATAAGATGTGGCCACATTAATTAGATTCCTTACGACATAAAGGGCCTGTTTTATTCATTGTGGCTCTGAATATGTGTCTATGAAATAGGCTCCTGACTACATCACATTATTCAGTGACACTCCGAATTAGAGGCGACATGAAAAAGTCTCCTGACTATTCCACAGCTTTGCATTATTTAATGAGACTCTGAATGAAGGGATATAGGTAAATCCTATTTCCCCAAGTGTGTACACTTAGTGAGTCTCTTAACGAGTGGCCATAGGAAAGAGTCTCCTGACTATTCCACAGGTGTGCATTATTTAGTGAGACTCTGAATGAGGGGATAATGGTAAATCCTGACTATTTCCCCAGGTGTGTACACTTAGTGAGGCTCTTAAGGTGGCCATAGGAAAGAGTCTTCTGACAATTCTGCATTTGTGCATTATTTAGTGATTCTCTGAATGGGTGGCCATAAAAAATAGACTCCAGACTATATCACAAGTGTGTAATATTCAGTGAGGCTGTGAAAGAGGGTTCATAAGAATCAGACTTCTAATTACTTTACATGTGCATTATTCACTATTTGCCTGAATGAGTAGCCATATGACACAGACTCCTAATTATTATACATGTGTGCATTTATCAAACAGGTTCTGTTTGAGTGTCCATATCAAATAGACTCCTGTCAATGCCCCAGGTGTGTATTACTCAACGTTACACAAAATTAGAATTCATATGAAATCAATGCCAGGCTATAACCCAGGTGTGTATCATTCAGGAAGGCATTTAATTCATGGCTATCTTAAACAGCGTTCTGATTACTCCATAGAAGTTTATTATTCACTGAAACTTTGAGTTATAGACCATATAAAATAGACACCTGACTATTGCTCCATTGTGAATTATTCAGTAAGGTGCTAAATGCATGGTAGTATTAAATAGAATCCTGAGGATTCTTCAGGTGTATATCACTCAGTGAGGCACAAAATGAGTGGCCATATAAAAATGCTCGACTATTATTCTGGTGTGCATTATTCACTGAGGCTCTAAATGAGTGGCTACATGAAGTAGACTCTTAAATCTTATTTTGTTGTGTATTAATGAATGAGTCTCTGACTAAGTGGGCATAAAAAAAGAGACTCAAGTGTATTGCCCAGGTGTTCATTATGTACAGAGACTTTAAATGTGTAGCCATTTAAAGTAGACCCTTGACTATTTTTGAGGGGAGTATTCTTCACAGAGGCCCTGAACGAGTGGTCATGTGAAAGAGATTCCTTACTTTTCAGATATAAATAATATTCACTAAACCTCTGAAAGAGTGGCCTTCTGAAACCGAACCCATTTTACTCCACAGGTGTGCATAAGTTTTTGATTTACCAAAGAAAACACCATATCAAACAGACAAGTGATTATTCCCCACATGTGCAGTATTTGAAAAGGCTTTGATTTTGTGGCCATATAAAATAGACAAGTGTCTATTTCGCACGTGTGCATTATTTCCTGATTCTGTAAATTAAAGGCTATATAAGGTAGACTCCTAACACTTCCCTGGTGTGCATTACTCAATGAAGCTCTTCTTGCTTAACCACATGAAACAGGACGCTGTCTATCTCAAATATTTGTATTATTCCATGAATCTCTGAATGAGTGTCTATATAAAATAGACTGCTAAGTATTTTACATTTTTTCATTTTTCACTGAGGATACATGTCAGTAGCCCTATAAAATGGAATTCTGACTAATCCTCACGTGCATATTATCTACTGAGGCTATGAATGAGTGTCCTAATAAAATAGACTCCTGGCTAATTCACATGTGTACATTATTTTCCGAGGCTCTAATATAAGTCCATCGAAAATAGATTCCAAATTATTCCCCGGGTGTGTATTATTCAGTGAGGCTCAGAATACATTTCTATATCAATTAGATTCCTGACTACATCAAGTGTCTGTCTTATTAACTGAAGCTCTGAATATGTGTCTACATGAAATAGACTCCTGAGTACAACACATTTTTCAGTGACACTCCGAATTAGAGGCCACATGAAAAAATCTCCTGACAATTCCACAGGTGTGCATTATTTAGTGAGTCTCTGAATGAGGGGATAAAGGTAAATCCTGACTATTTCTCCAGGTGTTTACACTTAGTGAGGCTCTTAACGAGTGGCCATAGGAAAGAGACTTCTGACTATTCCACACGTGTGCATTATTTAGTGATTCTCCGAATGAGTGGCCATAAAAATAGACTCCAGAATATATCACAAGTGAGTAATATTCAGTGAGGCTGTGAAAATGGGGCCATATAAAACAGACTTCTAATTACTCCACATGTGCATTATTCACAGTTTGTATGAATGAGTAGCGGTATGACATAGAGTCCTCATTATTATCCATGTGTGCATTAATCAAGCAGGCTCTGTTTGAGTGTCCATACCGAATAGAGTCCTGACACTGCCCCAGGTGTGTATTACTCAGCGATACACAAAATTAGAGTTCATATGAAATAGACTCCTGACTATCACACAGGTGCATATCATTCAGCAAGGCACTTAATTCGTGGCTATGTTAAACAGCATCCTGATTACTCCATAGAAGTCTATTATACACTGAAACTTTGAATGTGAGACCATATAAAATAGACACCTGACCATTGCTTTTTTGTGAATTATTCAATAAGTTTCTAAATGAGTGGTAGTATCAAATAGAATCCTTACGATTCTTCAGGTGTATATCACTCAGTGAGGCACAAAATGAGTGGCCATATAAAAAATGCTCGACTATTCGAGTATTTTTAATGGTGTGCATTATTCACTGAGGCTCTAAATGAGTGGCTACATGAAGTAGACTCTTAAATCTTCCTTTGTTGTGTATTATTGAATGAGTCTCTGACTAAGTGGGCATAAAAAAGAGACTAAGGTGTATTGCCCAGGTGTTCATTATGTACAGAGACTTTGAATGTGTAGCCATTTGAAGTAGACCCTTGACTATTTTTAAGTGGAGTATTCTTCACAGAGGCCCTGAATGAGTGGCTATGTGAAAGAGATTCCTGACTTATCAGATATACATATTATTCACTAAAACATTGAAAGAGTGGCCTTATGAAATAGAACCCATTTTACTCAACAGATGTGCATTACTTTTTGATTCCCAAACTAATCACGATATGAAACAGACTAGTGATTATTCCCCACATGTGCAGTATGCAAAAGGTTCTGTATGAGTGTCTATGTCAAAGAGACTCCTGACTCTGCCACATGTGTGTATCATTCACGGAGCTGCTAAATTTGGGGCTACCTTAAATAGGGTCCTGACTACTCCACAGCTGTTTATTATGCACTGAAGCTCGAATGACAGGCCACATAAAATAGACTTTTACTATTGCCCCAATGTGTATTAATTGTTAATGATGTGATTGAATGTCCATATTACTTGGACACTGACTATTCCCAAGGTGTGTATTCTTCAGTGAGATTCTGAACGAATGACCACATAACATAAATTATTGACTCTATCCTCTTGGCTATTTTTCAGTTCTGCATTGTCAACTGAGTCGCTGAGTGAACAGTCCTGTCAAATAGTCTCCACACTATTGCATAATTGTGCATTATTCAGTGAATCTCTGAATAATTGGCTATATATAATACAATCCTGAGTATTCTCCAGATATATATGATTCCTCCCTGAGGTTCTGAATAAGTGGCCATGTGAAATACACTCCTGACGTTTTCATAGGTCTGTATTATTTTGTGAAGCTCTGAATGAGTGGCCATAAAATAGAGCCTGCTGAATGCTTCTCAGGCGTGCGATTTTACATTCGGCTCTAAATGAGTGGCTATACGAAATAGAATTTTAACTTTTCCCAAGGTGTATGTTATTCAGTTAGGCTCTGAATATATGGCTATAGGAAATAGAATTCTGACAACAATAGAAGTGTTTCTTATTCAAGGAAGCTCTGAAATTGATGCCACATGTAATAGCGTTTTGAATATTTCCCAGGAATTATTATTCACTGAGGCTCTTAAACTTTGGCCATATGAAATTGTTTTCTGACTTGTCCACAGGCATGTATTATTGACTCTGACTCTAAATATTTGGGCATGTAAAATAGACAAGTGACTATTCCAAAGTTGTGTATTTCTCACTCAGGCTTTGATTTTGTGGCTATATAAAATAGTCTAGTGTCTATTCCACACGTGTGCATTATTACCTGAGACTTTAAATGAGAGGCTATATAAAGTAGACTCCTAACACTTCCCTAGGTGTGCCTTACGCAGTGAGGCTCATTTTGTGTGACCATATGAAACAGGATGCTGCTGTATGAAATATATGTATTATTTAGTGAATCACTGAATGAGTGTCTATATGCAATTGAGTGCTGAGTACTTTACATTTGTGCGTTATTCACTGAGGTTACGAGTCACTGGCCATATAAATTAAAATCCGGAGTAATACACACATGCATATTATCCACTGAGGCATTTAATGAGTGTCCTAATACAATAGACTCCTGGCTACTCCACAGGTGTACATTATTTACCGAGGCTCTGAATGAATGTCCATCGAAAATAGACTCCAAATTATTCTCGAGGTGTGTATTATTCAGTGAGGCTCAGAAGATATGGCCATATTAATTAGATTCCTTACAATAAAAGGGGCCTGTTTTATCACTGTGGCTCTGAATATGTGTCTACATTAAATAGACTCCTGACTACATCACATTATTCAGTGACACTCATAATTAGAGGCCACATAAAAAGTTTCCTGACTATTCCACAGGTGTGCATTATTTAGTGAGACTCTGAATGAGGGGATATTGGTAAATCCTGACTATTTCCCAAGGTGTGTACACTGAGTGAGGCTCCTAATGAGTGGCCATAGGAAAGAGTCTCCTGACTATTCCACAGATGTGCATTATTTAGTGAAACTCTCAGTGAAAGGATAATGGTAAGTCCTGACTATTTCCCCAGGTGTGTACACTTAGTGTGGCTCTTAACGAGTGGCCATAGGAAAGAGACTTCTGACTATTCCGCAGGTGTGCATTATTTAGTAATTCTCTGAATGGGTGGCCATAAAAAATAGACTCCAGACTATATCGCAAGTGTGTAATATTCAGTGAGGCTGTGAAAGAGGGTCCATAAGAATCAGACTGCTAATTAATTTACATGTGCATTATTCACTCTTTGTCTGAATGAGTAGCCATATGACATAGACTCCTCATTATTATACATGTGTGCATTAATCAAACAGGTTCTGTTTGAGTGTCCATACCAAATAGACTCCTGACCCTGCCCCAGGTGTGTATTACTCAACGATACACAAAATTAGAGTTCACATGAAATAGACGCCAGGCTATTACCCAGGTGTGTATAATTCAGAAAGGCACTTAATTCGTGGCTATCTTAACAGCGTCCTGATTACTCCATAGAAGTTTATTATTCACTGAAACTTTGAGTGATAGACCATATAAAATAGACACCTGACTATTGCTCCATTGTGAATTATTCAATAAGGTGCTAAATGCGTGGTAGTATCAAATAGAATCCATAGGATTCTTCAGGTGTATATCACTCAGTGAGGCACAAAATGAGTGGCCATATAAAAAATGCTCGACTATTACCCTGGTGTGCATTATTCACTGAGGCTCTAAATGAGTGGCTACATGAAGTAGACTCTTAACTCTTCCCCAGGTGTGTATTATTGAATGAGACTCTGACTAAGTGGGCATAAAAAAGAGACTCAGGTGTATTGCCCAGGTGTTCATTACCTACAGAGTCTCTGAATGTGTAGCCATTTAAAATAGACACTTGACTATTTTTGAGGGGAGTATTCTTCACAGAGGCCCTGAAAGAGTGGCCATGTGAAAGAGATTCCTTACTTTTCAGATATACATATTATTCACTAAAACACTGAAAGAGTGGCCTTCTGAAATAGAACCCATTTTACTCCACAGGTGTGCATAAGATTTTGATTCACCAAATGAAACACCATATGAAACAGACAAGTGATTATTCCCCACATGTGCAGTATTAGAAAAGGCTTTGATTTTGCGGCCATATGAAATAGACTAGTTTTTATTCCACACTTGTTCCTTATTTAATGATCCTGTAAATTAAAGGCTATATAAAGTAGACTCCTAACATTTTCCCTGGTATGCATTACTCAGTGAGGCTCTTTTTTTTAACCACATGAAACAGGATACTGTCTATCTTAAATATTTGTATTATTCAGTGAATCTCTGAATGAGCGTCTATATGAAATAGACTGCTAAGTATTTTACATTTTTGCATTTCTCACTGAGGTTACGAGTCAGTGGCCATATAAATTGGAATCCTGACTAATCCACACGTGCATATTATCCACTGAGGCTATGAATGAGTGTTCTAATAAAATAGACTCCTGGCTACTCCACAGGTGTACATCATTTTCCGAGGCTCTGAATATATGTCCATCGAAAATAGACTCCAAATTATTCCCCAGTTGTGTATTATTCAATGAGGCTCAGAATATGTTTCAATCTTAATTAGATTCCTTACGATATCAAGAGTCTGTCTTATTCACTGAAACTCTGAATATGTGTCTACATGAAATAGACTCCTGACTACACCACATTATTCAGTGACACTCCGAATTAGAGGCCACATGAAAAAGTCTCCTGACTATTCCACAGGTGTGCATTATTTAGTGAGACTCTGAATGAGGGGCTAAGGGTAAATCCTGACTATTTCTCCAGGTGTGTACACTTAGTGAGGCTCTTAACGAGTGGCCATAGGAAAGAGACTTCTGATTATTCCGCTGGTGTGCATTATTTAGTGATTCTCTGAATGAGTGGCCATAAAAAATAGACTCCAGACTATATCACAAGTGTGTAATATTCAGTGAGGCTGTGAAAGAGGGGCCATATGAAACAGACTTCTAATTACTCCACATGTGCATTATTCACAGTTTGTCTGAATGAGTAGCCATATGACATAGACTCGTCATTATTATCCATGTGTGCATTAATCAAACAGGCTCTGTTTGAGTGTCCATACCAAATAGACTCCTGACACTGCCCCAGGTGTGTATTACTCAGCGATACACAAAATTAGAGTTCATATGAAATAGACTCCTGACTATCACACAGGTGCATATCATTCAGCAAGGCACTTAATTCGTGGCTATGTTAAACAGCGTCCTGATTACTCCATAGAAGTCTACTATTCACTGAAACTTTGAATGATAGACCATATAAAATAGACACCTGACTATTGCTCCATTGTGTATTATTCAATAAGGTTCTAAATGAGTGGTAGTGTCAAATAGAATCATGAGGATTCTTCAGGTTTATATCACTCAGTGAGGCACAAAATTAGTGGCCATATAAAAATGCTCGACTATTACCCTAGTGTGCATTATTCACTGAGTCTCTAATTGAGTGGCTACATGAAGTAGACTCTTAAATCTTCCTTTGTTGTGTATTATTGAATGAGTCTCTGACTAAGTGCGCATAAAAAAGAGACTCAGGTTTATTGCCCAGGTGTTCACTGTGTACAAAGACTTTGAATGTGTAGCCATTTGAAGTTGAACTTTGACTATTTTTGAGTGGAGTATTCTTCAGAGAGGCCCTGAATGAGTGGTCATGTGAAAGAGACTTCTGACTTATCAGATATACATGTTATTCACTAAAACACTGAAAGAGTGGCCTTATGAAATAGAACCCATTTTACTCAACATGTGTGCGTTATTTTTTGATTCTCCAAGCTAATGACCATATGAAACAGACTAGTGATTATTCCCTACATGTGCAGTATGCGAAAAGTTTCTTTATGAGTGTCTATGTCAAAGAGCCTCCTGACACTTACACATGTGTGTATCATTCATGGAGCTGCTTAATTTGGGGCTACCTTAAATATGGTCCTGACTACTTTACAGCTGTTTATTATGCACTGAAGGTCTGAATGACAGCCATATAAAATAGATTCCTTACTATTACCCCATTTTTTATTAATCGTTAATGCTGTGATTGTGTTTCCATATGGCTTGGACACAGACTATTTTCTTTTCTTTTTTTTTTAGCTATACAAATTATTATTTCTTTTTAATTTTTTTTAAACTTTTTATTGCATTATAGGTTTTGGGGTACATGTGCAGAACGTGCAAGATAGTTGCATAGAAACACACATGGCAGTGTGTTTTGCTGCCTTCCTCCCCTTCACCCACACTTGGTATTCATCCCCAGGCTATCCCCAGCCCCCGCTGTCCCTCCCCATTTCCCCAACAGTCCCCAGTGTATAGTAGACCACCTCTCCGTGTCCATGTGTTCTCATTTTTCTCACCCACCTATGAGTGAGTATATGCAGTATTTCTTTTTCTGTTCTTGTGTCAGTTTGCTGAGAATGATGTTCTTCAGATTCATCCATGTCCTTACAAAGGACACAAACTCATCATTTTTGATTGCTGCATAATATTCCATGGTGTATATGTGCCACATTTTCAACAAAACATATCTACAACCATATTATCTTTGATAAACCAGACAAAAACAGGCAATGGGGAAAGGATTCCCTATTTAATAAATGGTGTTGGGAAAACTGGCTAGCCATGTGCTGAAAGCAGAAACTGGACCCCTTTCTGACACCTTACACTAAAATTAACTCCAGATGGATTAAAGACTTAAACGTAAGACCTGACACCATAAAAAACTTAGAAGAAAATCTAGGCAAAACCGTTCAGAACATAGGAGTAGGCAAGGGCTTCATGAAGAAAACACCAAAAGCATTGGCAACAAAAGCCAAAATAGACAAATGGGACCTAATCAAACTCCATAGCTTCTTCATGGCAAAAGAAACAGTCACTAGAGTGAATCGGCAACCATCAGAATGGGAAAAAATCTTTGCAATTTACACATCTGACAAAGGGCTGATATCCAGAATTTACAAAGAACTCAAACAGATTTATTTTTTTTAATTTTTATTGCATTATAGGTTTTGGGGTACATGTGCAGAACGTGCAAGATAGTTGCATAAGTACACATATGGTAGTGTGTTTTGCTGCATTCCTCCCCTTCACCCACACTTGTCATTCATCCCCAGGCTATCCCTCCCCAGCCCCCCACGCTGTCCCTCCCCCATTCCCCCCAATAGACCCCAGTGCATAGTAGACCGCCTCTCTGTGTCCATGTGTTCTCATTTTTCTCACCCACCTATGAGTGAGTATATGCGGTATTCCTTTTTCTGTTCTTGTGTCAGTTTGCTGAGAATGATGTTCTCCAGATTCGTCCATGTCCTTACAAAGGACACAAACTCATCATTTTTGATTGCTGCATAATATTCCATGGTGTATATGTGCCACATTTTCCCAGTCCAGTCTATCATCGTTGGGCATTTGGGTTGGTTCCAGGTCTTTGCTATTGTAAACAGTGCTGCAATGAACATTCGTGTGCATGTGTCCTTATAGTAGAACGATTTATAGTCCTTTGGATAGATACCCAGTAATGGGATTGCTGGGTCAAATGGAATTTCTATTTCTAGGTCCCTGAGGAATCGCCACACTGTCTTCCACAATGGTTGAACTAATTTACACTCCCACCAACAGTGTAAGAGTGTTCCTATTTCTCCACATCCTCTCCAGCATCTGCTGTC
Organism: Saguinus midas; assembly: GCA_021498475.1. NCBI lineage: Eukaryota > Metazoa > Chordata > Mammalia > Primates > Cebidae > Saguinus > Saguinus midas. The sequence continues at coordinate 11,265 of JAKFGQ010000478.1, read as the reverse complement.
TCCAGATTTTTTAATGATCGCCATTCTAACTGGTGTGAGATGGTATCTCAATGTGGTTTTGATTTGCATCTCTCTAATGACCAGTGATGATGAGCATTTTTTCATATGTTTGTTGGCCTCATGTATATCTTCTTTTGTAAAGTGTCTGTTCATATCCTTTGCCCATTTTTGAATGGGCTTGTTTGTTTTTTTCCTGTAAATCTGTTTGAGTTCTTTGTAAATTCTGGATATCAGCCCTTTGTCAGATGTGTAAACTGCAAAGACTTTTTCCCATTCTGATGGTTGCCGATTCACTCTAGTGACTGTTTCTTTGGCCCTGCAGAAGCTGTGGAGTTTGATTAGGTCCCATTTGTCTATTTTGGCTTTTGTTGCCAATGCTTTTGGTGTTTTGTTCATGAAGTCCTTGCCTACTCCTATGTCCTGAATGGTTTTGCCTAGATTTTCTTCTAGGGTTTTTATGGTGTCAGGTCTTACGTTTAAGTCTTTAATCCATCTGGAGTTAATTTTAGTGTAAGGTGTCAGGAAGGGGTCCAGTTTCTGCTTTCTGCACATAGCTAGCCAGTTTTCCCAACACCATTTATTAAATAGGGAATCCTTTCCCCATTGCTTGTTTTTGTCTGGTTTATCAAAGATAATATGGTTGTAGATATGTTGTGTTGCCTCCGATGCTTCTGTTCTGTTCCATTGGTCTATATCTCTGTTTTGGTACCAGTACCATGCTGTTTTGATTACTGTAGCCTTGTAGTATAGTTTGAAGTCTGGTAGTGTGATGCCTCCCGCTGTGTTCTTTTAGCTTAGAATTGACTTAGCTATGCGGGCTCTTTTTTGGTTCCATATGAAATTCATGGTGGTTTTTTCCAGTTCTGTGAAGAAATTCAATGTTAGTTTGATGGGGATAGCATTGATTGTGTAAATTACTTTGGGCAGTATAGCCTTTTTCACGATATTGATTCTTCCCAACCACAAACATGGAATGTTTCTCCATCTGTTTGTGTCCTCTCTTATTTCGTTGAACAGTGGTTTGTAGTTTTCCTTAAAGAGGTCCCTTTCATTCCTTGTGAGTTGTATTCCTAGGTATTTTATTTTCTTTGTAGCAATTGGGAATGGCAGTTCGTTCTTGATTAGGTTCTCTTTAAATCTGTTATTGGTGTATAGGAATGCTTGTGATTTTTGCACATAGATTTTATATCCTGAGACTTTGCTAAGTTGCTTATCAGTTTCAGGAACTTTTGGGCTGAGGTGATGGGGTCTTCTAGGTATACTATCATGTCGTCTGCAAATAGAGACAATTTGGCTTCCACCTTTCCTATTTGAATACACTTTATTTTTTTTTCTTGCCTGATTGCTCTGGCTAGAACTTCCAATACTATGTTGAATAGGAGTGGTGAGAGAGGGCATCCTTGTCTAGTGCCCGATTTCGAAGGAAGTGCTTCCAGTTTTTGCCCATTAAGTATGATATTGGCTGTTGGTTTGTCATAAATAGCTTTTATTACTTTGAGATATGTTCCATCAATACCAAGTTTATTGAGGCTTTTTAGCATAAAGGGCTGTTGAATTTTGTCAAATGCCTTCTATGCATCAATTGAGATAATCATGTGGTTTTTATTTTTGCTTCTGTTTATGTGGTGAATTACATTTATAGACTTGCATATGTTGAACCACCCTTGCAGCCCCGGGATGAATTCCACGTGATCATGATGGATGTTTTTTAATGTGCTGTTGCAATCGGTTTGCCAGTATTTTATTGAAGATTTTTGCATCTATGTTCATCATGGATATTGGCCTGAAGTTTTCTTTTCTTGTTTAGTCTCTGTCAGGTTTTCGTATCATGATGATGTTGGTCTCATCAAATGATTTGTGAAGGGTTCCTTCTTTCTGGATTCTTTGGAATAGTTTCAGAAGGAATGGTACCAGATCCTCTTTGTGTGTCTGGTAGAATTCAGCTGTGAACCCATCTGGACCTGGGCTTTTTTTGTGTGGTAGGCTCTTAATTGCTGCCTCAACTTCAGACCTAATTATTGGTCTATTCATAGTTTCGGCTTCCCCTGGTTTAGGCTTGGGAGGACACAAGCCTCCAGGAATTTATCCATTTCTTCCTCATTTACTAGTTTATGTGCATAGAGTTGTTTGTAATATTCTCTGATGATGGTTTGAATTTCTGTGGAATCTGTGGTGATTTCCCCATTCTCGTTTTTTATTGCATCTATTTAGTTGTTCTCTCTTTTCTTTTTTATCAGTCTGGCTAGTGGTCTGTCTATTTTGTTGATCTTTTCGAAAAACCAGCTCTTAGATTTATTGATTTTTTGAAGGGTTTTTTGTCTCTATCTCCTTCAGTTCTGTTCTGATCTTAGTTATTTCTTGTCTTCGGCTAGGTTTTGAGCTTCTTTGATCTTGTTCCTCTAGCTCTTTCAATTTTGATGATAGGGTGTCAATTTTGGATCTTTCCACTCTTCTCATGTGGGCACTTATTGCTATATATTTTCCTCTACAGACTGCTTTAAATGTGTTCCAGAGATTCTGATGCGTTGTGTCTTCATTTTCTTTGGTTTCAAAGAACTTCTTTATTTCTGCCTTCATTTCATTGTTTATCCAATCAACATTCAAGAGCCAGTTGTTCAGTTTCCATGAAGCTGTGCGGTTCTGAGTTATTTTCTGAATTCTGATATCTGACTTGATTGCACTATGGTCTGAGAATGTTTGTTATGATTTCAGTTGTTTTGCATTTGTGGAGGAGTGCTTTACTTCCAATTATGTGGTCAATTTTGGAATAGGTGTGATGTGGTTCTGAGAAGAATGTATATTCTGTGGATTTGGGGTGGAGAGTTCTGTAAATGTCTATCAGGTTTGCTTGTTCCTGGTCTGAGTTCAAGTCCTGGATATTCTTGTTAATTTTCTGTCTGGTTGATCTGTCTGCTATTGACAGTGGAGTGTTAAAGTCTCCCACTATTATTGTGTGGGAGTCTAAGTCTCTTTGTAAGTCTTTAAGAACTTGCCTTATATATCTGGGTGCTCCTACATTGGGTCCATATATATTTAGAATCGTTAGCTCTTCTGGTTGTATCGATCCTTTTACCATTATGTAATGACCTTTTGTGTCCTTTTTGATCTTTGTTGCTTTAAAGTCTATTTGATCAGAGACAAGAATTGCAACTCCTGCTTTTTTTTGCTCTCCATTTGCTTGGTAAATCTTCCTCCATCCTTTTATTATGAGTCTTTGTGTATCTTTGCATGTGAGGTGGGTTTCCTGGATACAGCACACCGATGGGTTTTGGTTTTTTATCCAATTTGCCAGTCTGTGTCTTTTGATTGGTGCATTTAGCCCATTTACATATAGGGTTAATATTGTTATGTGTGAATTTGATACAGCCATTTTGATGCTAGCTGGCTGTTTTGCCCGTTGGTTCATGTAGATTCTTCATTTTGTTAATGGTGTTTAGCATTTGGTATGCTTTTAGGATGGCTGGTACTGGTTGTTTCTTTCTATGTAGTGCCTCTTTCAGGAGCTCTTGTGAAGCAGGCCTAGTGGTGACAAAATCTCTGAGTACTTGCTTGTTCATGAAGGATTTTATTTTTCCTTCACTTATGAAGCTCAGTTTGGCTGGATATGAAATTCTGGGTTGAAAGTTCTTTTCTTACGGATGTTGAATATTGGCCCCCACTCTCTTCTGGCTTGTAGAGTCTCTGCCGAGTAATCTGCTGTGAGTCTAATGGGCATCCCTTTGTGGGTGACCCGACCTTTCTCTCTGGCTGCCCTTAGTATTTTCTCCTTCATTTCAACCCTGGTGAATCTAACAATAATGTGCCTTGGGGTTGCTCTTCTTGCGGAGTATCTTTGTGGTGTTCTCTGTATTTCCTGGAGTTGAGTATTGACCTGTCTTGCTAGGTTGGGGAAATTTTCCTGGATATTATCCTGAAGAGTGTTTTCCAGCTCGGATTCATTCTCTTCATCACATTCTGGTACACCTATCAAACGTAGGTTGGGTCTCTTCACATAGTCCCACATTTCTTGGAGATTTTGTTCATTCCTTTTTGTGCTTTTTACTTTAATGTTGGTTTCACGTTTTGTTTCATTGAGTTGATCTTCAACTTCTGATATTCTTTCTTCTGCTTGGTCAATTCGGCTGTTGAAACTTGTGCATGCTTCACGAAGTTCTCGTGTTGTGTTTTTCAGCTCCTTCAATTCATTCATATTCCTCTCTAAGTTGTCCATTCTTGTTATCAGTTCCTCGAATCTTTTTTCAAATCTTTTTTCAAGGTTCTTAGTTTCTTTGCACTGATTTAGAACATGTTCTTTTCCTCAATGAAGTTTCTTATTATCCACTTTCTGAAGTCTGATTCCGTCATTTCATCACACTCATTCTCCGTCCAGCTTGGTTCCCTTGCTGGTGAGGAGTTTTGGTCCTTTGTAGGAGGTGAGGTGTTTTGGTTTCGCGTGTTTTCCTCCTTTTTGCGCTGGTTTCTTCCCATCTTTATGGATTTATCCGCCTGTTGTCTTAGTAGTTGCTGATTTTTCAATTGGGTCTCTGTGTGGATGCTGAGATTGTTGATGATGAAGTATTTCTGTTACTTAGTTTTCCTTCTAATGGTCTAACCCCTCTGCTGTATGAGTGCTGAGGTCCACTCCAGGCCCTGCTTGTCTGGAGTATACCTGTAGCAGCTGTGAAACAGTGAGGGATGATACCAGTTTCTTTTTCTGCTGTCTTTGTTCCAGATTGATGCCCACCAAATGTGAGTCTGATTATTCCTTTTTTGCGGTGACTCTTTGGATATACAGGGGTCAGGGAGCTGTTTAAGGAGACGGTCTGTGCTTTATAGGAGCTCCAGTGTTGAGCTGTGAGCTCCGTTGTTCATTCAGGGTTGTTGGGAGGTTGTTTATGTCTGCTGCAATAGAACTCATAAAACACCACCCTTTTTTTTCCCCTTAGATGCTCTGTTTCAGGGAGTTGGGGCTTTCTTTATGAGTATCTGTTGCACTGTCCTGCCCCACTAAGTGGCAGTCTATTCACTATTTGCCTGCCGGGGCTCTGACCTGCTAGCGCGGGTCCGCCCTGTTGCTGCTGGGCTCCCTTCTGCTGTGGAGCGCTCCCCCTTCCTGGCGGAGTCTCTCTGTTATGGCAGGTTGCCTCGGCAATGGCAGGCTGCGTCAGCCCTGGGTGGTACTTCAGTAGGGGCGGATTCAATCAGCAATGGCGGACTCCCCTCCCTCACCGGGCTGCACTGTCCTAGATGCTGGCCACAAAACTCTCAGCCCCAAGCGCCTCCAGTCACCGCCCTGCTTTGCCTCGTGAGGGTGGGACCCGCCAAGCCCAATCACCCAGCTCCCTGCCTCAGAGTCCGTCCTCTCTCTCTCTTCCTCTTCCACGAGCTGAAAGGTCTACTCTCTCACTGGCGCCCCAGTAGCCTGACGATAGGGCACTGGGATCCGTGTGACCTCCCGTGCTGCTGCTCACTTCACCGGCTCAGATCACGCTTCCCAGAAACTCCCAGGAAACTCCTGGTCTGGCTCACTGTCCAAGACCCGTTCAATCAGATGGATGCGCCAATCTGCCCTTCAAACTCTCAGATTGCTGGTTTAACAGGGCACCCAGACCAATGAGTTCCGTGCTGGGTCTCTCTGCGGCACCAGCCGAAACAGCCGTGTGAGCCAGCTGCATTAGCTGGCTTTACTAGCATTCTGTGTCTCTCCCACGCCTGGGACTTTCAATGCTCTGTGGGCAAAAAATGTCCATCCGAGAATGCGGCTAGGACTCACCCTCTGCGCCGTCACTGAGAGCTGCAATCCTGAGTCGCTTCTACGACGCCATCTTGCCTCTCTTTGACACACTATTTTCAAGGTGTGTATTCTTCAGTGAGATTCTGAATGAGTGACAACATAACATAAACCCTTGACTCTATCCTCTTGACTATTTTTCAGTTCTGCATTGTAAACTGAGTCGCTGAGTGAAAAGTCATGTCAAATAATCTCCAGACTATTACTTATCTATGCATTATTCAGTGAGTCTCTGAATAAGTGACTGTATATAATATAATCCTGAGTATTTTCCAGATATATATGATTCCTCACTGAGGTTCTGAATAAGTGGCCATGTGAAATACACTCCTGACGTTTTCATAGGTCTGTATTATTCTGTGAAGTTCTGAATTAGTGGCCATAAAATAGAGCCTCCTGAATGCTTCTCAGGTGCACGATTTTACATTCGGCTCTAAATGAGTGGCTATACGAAATAGGATCCTTACTATTTCCAATGTGGATATTATTTAGTTAGTCTCTGAATATGTGGCTATAGGAAATAGAATTCTGACTACAATAGAGGTGTTTCTTATTCAAGGAAGCTCTGAAATTGATGCCACATGTAATAGCGTCCTGAGTATTTCCCAGGTATGTATTATTCACTGAGGCTCTGTATCTTTGGCCACATGAAATTGTTTTCTGACTTGTCCACAGGCGTGTATTATTGACTCTGACTCTAAATATTTGGGCATGTAAAATAGACAAGTGACTATTCCAAAGTTGTGTATTACTCACTCAGGCTTTAATTTTTTGGCCATATAAAATAGTCTAGTGTCTATTCCACACGTGTGCATTATTACCTGAGGCTTTAAATGAGAGGGTATATAAAGTAGACTCCTAACACTTCCCTAGGTGTGCCTTACTCAGTGAGGCTTATTTTGTGTGACCATATGAAACAGGATGCTGCTATATTAAATCTTTGTATTATTTAGTTAATCACTGAATGAGTGTCTACATGAAGTAGACTGCTGAGTAGTTTATATTTGTGCATTTTTCACTGATGTTACAAGTCAGTGGCCATATAAATTTGAATCTGGACTAATCCACACGTGCATATTATCCACTGAGGCTATGAATGAATGTCTAATAAAATAGACTCCTGGCTACTCCACAGGTGTACATTATTTGCCGAGGCTCTGAATGAATGCCCATCGAAAATAAACTCCAAATTATTCTCCAGATTTCTTTTTTTAAATTTTTATTGCATTATAGGTTTTGGGGTACATGTGCAGAACGTGCAAGATAGTTGCATAGGTACACACATGGCAGTGTGTTTTGCTGCCTTCCTCCCCTTCACCCACACTTGGTATTCATCCCCAGGCTATCCCCCCCAGCCCCCCCCGCTGTCCCTCCCCCATTTCCCCCAACAGTCCCCAGTGTATAGTAGACTGCCTCTCTGTGTCCATGTGTTCTCATTTTTCTCATTCACCTATGAGTGAGTATATGCGGTATTCCTTTTTCTGTTCTTGTGTCAGTTTGCTGAGAATGATGTTCTCCAGATTCATCCATGTCCTTACAAAGGACACAAACTCATCATTTTTGATTGCTGCATAATATTCCATGGTGTATATGTGCCACATTTTCCCAGTCCAGTCTATCATTGATTGGCATTTGGGTTGGATCCAAGTCTTTGCTATTGGAAACAGTGCTGCAATGAACATTCGTGTGCATGTGTCCTTATAGTAGAATGATTTATAGTCTTTTGGATAGATACCCAGTACTGGGATTGCTAGGTCAAATGGAATTTCTATTAATAGGTCCCTGAGGAATCGCCACACTGTGTTCCACAATGGTTGAACTAATTTACACTCCCACCAACAGTGTAAGAGTGTTCCTATTTCTCCACATCCTCTCCAGCATCTGCTGTCTCCAGATTTTTTAATGATCGCCATTCTAACTGGTGTGAGATGATATCTCAATGTGGTTTTGATTTGCATCTCTCTAATGACCAATGATGATGAGCACTTTTTCATATGTTTGTTGGCCTCACGTATGTCTTCTTTTGTAAAGTTTCTGTTCATATCCTTTGCCCATTTTTGAATGGGCTTGTTTGTTTTTTTCTGTAAATCTGTTTGAGTTCTTTGTAAATTCTGGATATCAGCCCTTTGTCAGATGTGTAAACTGCAAAGATTTTTTCCCATTCTAATGTTATTTAGTAAGTCTCAGAAGATGTGGCCATATTAATTAGATTTGTTACAACATAAAGGGCCTGTTTTGTTCACTGTGGCTCTGAATATATGTCTACATGAAATAGACTCCTGAATAAATCACATTATTCTGTGACACTCCGAATTAAAGGCCACATGAAAAAGTCTCTTGACTATTGCAAAAGTGTGCATTATTTAGTGAGACTCTGAATGAAGTGGTATAGGTAAATTCTGACTATTTCCCCAGGTGTGTACATTAGTGAGGCTCTTAACCAGTGGCCATTGAAAGAGACATCTGACTATTCAGCAGGTGTGCATTATTTAGTTAGACTCTGAATGAGGGATAAAGGTATATCCTATTTCGCCAGGTGTGTACACTTAGTGAGGCTCTTAACGAGTGGCCAGAGAAAAGAGACTTCTGACTCTTCTGCAGGTGTGCATTATTTAGTTAGACTCTGAATGAGGGGATAATGGTAAGTTCTGACTATTTCCCCAGGTGTGTACACTTAGTGAGGCTCTTAAAGAGTGGCCATAGGAAAGAGACTTCTGACTATTCCGCAGGTTTGCATTATTTAGTGATTCTCTGAATGAGTGGCCATAAAATACTCCAGACTATATCACGTGTGTAATATTCAGTGAGGCTGTGAAAGAAGGGCCATAAGAATTAGACTGCTAGTTACTTTACCTGTGCATTATTCACTGTTTGTCTGAATGAGTAGCTGTATGACATAGACTCCTCATTATTATACATGTGTGCATTAATCAAACAGGTTCTGTTTGAGTGTCCATACCAAATAGACTCCTGACACTGCCCCAGGTGTGTATTACTCAGTGAGGCTCTTTTTGTTTAACCATATGAAACGGGATGCTGTCTATCTCAAATATTTGTATTATGCAGTGTATCTCTGAATGAGTGTCTATATGAAATAGACTGCTAAGTATTTTACATTTTTGCATTTTTCACCGAGGTTACGAGTCAGTGGCCATATAAAATGGAATCCTGACTAATCCACACGTGCATACTATCCACTGAGGCAATGAATGAGTGTCCTAATAAAATAGACTCCTGGCTACTCCACAGGTGTACATCATTTTCCAAGCTCTGAATATATGTCCATCGAAAATTGACTCAATTTATTCCCCAGGTGTGTATTATTCAGTGAGGCTCAGAATATGTTTCCATCAATTAGATTAGTTACTATATCAAGTGTCTGTGTTATTCACTGAAGCTCTGAATATATGTCTACATGAAATAGACTCCTGACTACCATTATTCAGTGACACCTGAATTAGAGGCCACATGAAAAGTCTTCTGACTACTCCACAGGTGTATTTTATTTATTGAGAATGTGAATGAGGGATAAAGGTATATCCTATTTCGCCAGGTGTGTACACTTAGTGAGGCTCTTAACCAGTGGCCATTGAAAGAGACATCTGACTATTCAGTGTGCATTATTTAGTGATTCTTTGAATGAGTGGATATAAAAATAGACTCAGACTATATCACAAGTGTGTAATATTCAGTGAGGCTGTGAAAGAAGGGCCGTAAGAATTAGACTGCTAGTTACTTTACCTGTGCATTATTCACTGTTTGTCTGAATGAGTAGCTGTATGACATAGACTCCTCATTATTATACATGTGTGCATTAATCAAACAGGTTCTGTTTGAGTGTCCATACCAAATAGACTCCTGACACTGCCCCAGGTGTGTATTACTCAGTGAGGCTCTTTTTGTTTAACCATATGAAACAGGATGCTGTCTATCTCAAATATTTGTATTATACAGTGTATCTTTGAATGAGTGTCTATATGAAATAGACTGCTAAGTATTTTACATTTTTGCATTTTTCACCGAGGTTACGAGTCAGTGGCCATATAAAATGGAATCCTGACTAATCCACACGTGCATACTATCCACTGAGGCAATGAATGAGTGTCCTAATAAAATAGACTCCTGGCTACTCCACAGGTGTACATCATTTTCCGAAGCTCTGAATATATGTCCATCGAAAATTGACTCCAATTTATTCCCCAGGTGTGTATTATTCAGTGAGGCTCAGAATATGTTTCCATATCAATTAGATTAGTTACTATATCAAGTGTCTGTCTTATTCACTGAAGCTCTGAATACATGTCTAGCTAAAATAGACTCCTGACTATGCCACATTATTCAGTGACACTCCGAATTAGAGGCCACATGAAAAAGTCTTCTGACTACTCCACAGGTGTATTTTATTTATTGAGAATGTGAGTGAGGGGATAAAGGTATATCCTATTTCGCCAGGTGTGTACACTTAGTGAGGCTCTTAACCAGTGGCCATTGGAAAGAGACATCTGACTATTCAGCAGGTGTGCATTATTTAGTGATTCTTTGAATGAGTGGATATAAAAAATAGACTACAGACTATATCACAAGTGTGTAATATTCAGTGAGGCTGTGAAGGATCCTCTGTATACCTTCTTTCTCCTGTGTGTATCACCTCTCTTCTGTTTGCATCCTCCTCTCTCCTGTGTGTACGCCCTTTTTTGTTTGTGTATCCTCCTCTCCAGTGTGTATCCTCCTCTTTCCTGTGTGTATCACCATTTCTCCTGTGTTTATCCATTTTTCCTGTGTGTATGCTCCTCTCTCCTGTATGTGCCCTCCTCCCTCCTGTGTATATCACCACTCTCCTGTGTATATCCCCCTCTCTCCTGTGTGTATTCTTCTGTTTCCTGTGTGTATCCTGCTCTATTTTTTGTGTAAACTCCTCTATCCTGTGTGCATCCTCCTATCTCCTCTGTGTATCCTTCTCTTCTGTGTGTATCTTTTTCCTCTACTGTGTGTATCCTCCTCCCTCTTGTGTGTATCCCTCCTCTCTGGTGTGTGTATCCCCCTCTCTCCTGTGTGTATCCTTCTCTTTCTTGTGTGTATCCCCTCTCTCCAGTGTGTATCCTCCTCTCTGCTTTTTGAATCCTCCTCTCGTCTGTGTGTACGCCCTGTTCTCATGTGTGTATCCCCCTCTTTTTTTTGTATTCTCCCCTGTCCTGTGTCTATCCCCCTTTCTCCTGTGTGTATCTCCCTTTCCTGTGTGTATGCCCCTCTCTCCTGTGTATATATCCTTCTTTACTCTGTTTATCTTCCTCTCTCCTGTGTGTATCCTCCTTTTTCAGTGTATCCCCCTCTTTTCTGTGTGTATTTTCCTCTCCTTTGTGTATCTCCTCTCTCCGTTGTGTATCCCCTCTGTCCTGTGTGTACCCTCCTCTCTCCTGTGTGTATCACCACTCTTCTGTGTGTATCCTCCTCTCTGTGTGTATCCTTCTCTTCTGTGTGTATCCCCTCTCTTTTGT
>JAKFGQ010000477.1:0-23115 GCA_021498475.1 Saguinus midas | reverse complement strand
ACTCACTGCAGCCTCTGCCTCCCGGGTTCAAGCTATCCTTCTGCCTCAGCCTTGGAGAACCTGGGATTACTGGCATGTGCCAAAGTTAAATTTATATTTTATTAGAGACAGGGTTTTTTTCATGTTGCTCAGGCTGGAACTGTCTACCTCAGGTGATTTGCCTGCCTTAGCCTCCCAAAATGCTGGGATTACAGGCTTCAGCCACATACCCAGCCCAGCTCTTGACTTTTGGTAGCTGTTGTATTATTTTAATCTTTAGTAAATAAATGCTAGCTTAAAAGTTGCAGTTCAGGGAATCTTGTTTCTGTTATTTAAAAAATTATTTTATAAGTCCGATAAGGTTAGTTACACTAATGTTTCTGTTTTGAAAATATTACCATTTCCATTTAGTACTGTATGTATTAAATAATATTAGCTAGTATGTTTTTCTGGCTTTATAATGTGGTTCAGATTTCTATAAAAAGTTTGACTGTATCTACATTGCCTTAAAGTAATGGAATCTACCTATCTCTTCTTTACTTTTTGAGCTGGAGTTTTGCTCTTGTCACCCATGCTAGAGTGCAATGGGGTGATCTCAGCTCACTGCAACCTCTGCCTCCCGGGTTTAGGTGATTCTCCTATCTCAGCTTCCCAAGTAGCTAAGATTACAATCACCCACCACCACAACTGGCTAATTTTGTGTTTTTCCATAGAGATGTGGTTTTGCCATGTTGGCCAGCCTGTTCTCCAATTCCTGACCTTAGATGATTCACCTGCCTTGGCCTCCCAAGTGCTAGGATTACAGGGGTAAGTCACCCTGCCTGGCTGTAATGGAATATTTCACTGCAAACTTTGATAAACAGAATATTAGCATTTTGGGTGTTCTTTTTATTTTCCTCACACTATTTTTCTTTGGACTGAATTAGGCCACATGAAAAGTCTCCTGACTATTCCACAGGTGTGCATTATTTAATTGGACTCTGAATAAGGGGATAATGGTAAATCCTGACAATTTCTGCAGGTGTGTACACATAGTGAGGCTCTTAAGGAGTGGCCATAGGAAAGAGACTTCTGACTATTCCACAGGTGTGCATTATTTAGAGATTCTCTGAATGGGTGGCCATAAAAAGTAGACTCCATTCTATATCACTAGTGTGTAATATTCAGTGAGGCTGTGAAAGAGTGTCCATAAGAATGAGACTGCTAATTACATTACAAGTGCATTATTCACTGTTTGTCTGAATGAGTAGCTGTATGACATAGACTCCTCATTGTTATCCATGTGTGCATTAATCAAACAGGTTCTGTTTGAGTGTCCATACCAAATAGACTCCTGACACTGCCCCAGGTGTGTATTACTCAAAGATACACAAAATTATGGTTCAAATGAAATAGACGCCAGGCTACTACCCAGATGTGTATCATTCAGGAAGGCACTTAATTCGTGGCTATCTTTTTTTTTTTAAATAAATTTTTATTGCATTATAGGTTTTGGGGTACATGTGCAGAACATGCAAGATAGTTGCATAGGTACACACATGGCAGTGTGTTTTGCTGCCTACCTCCCCTTCACCCACACTTGGTATTCATCCCCAGGCTATCAGCCCTCTCGCTGTCCCTCCCCATTTCAACAGTCCCCAGTGTATAGTAGACCACCTCTCTGTGTCCATTTGTTCTCATTTTTCTCACCCACCTATGAGTGAGTATATGCAGTATTTCTTTTTCTGTTCTTGTGTCAGTTTGCTGAGAATGATGTTCTCCAGATTCATCCATGTCCTTACAAAGGACACAAACTCATCATTTTTGATTGCTGCATAATATTCCATGGTGTATATGTGCCACATTTTCCCAGTCCAGTCTATCATCTATGGGCATTTGGGTTGGTTCCAGGTCTTTGCTATTGTAAACAGTGCTGCAATGAACATTCGTGTGCATGTGTCCTTATAGTAGAACGATTTATAGTCTTTTGGATAGATACTCAATTGAAGTTTATTATTCACTGAATCTTTGAGCGATAGACCATAAAAAATTGACATGTGACTATTGCTACCTTGTGAATTATTCAAAAAGTTGCTAAATGCGTGGTAGCATCAAATAGAATTCTTAGGATTCTTCAGGTGTATATCACTCAGTGAGGCACAAATGAGTGGTCATATAAAAAATGCTCGACTATTACCCTGGTGTGCATTATTCACTGAGGCTCTAAATGAGTAGCTACATGAAGTAGACACTTAAATCTTACTTTGCTGTGTATTATTGAGTGAGTCTCTGACTAAGTAAGCATAAAAATAGACTCAAGAGTATTTCCCAGGTGTTCACTACCTACAAAGTCTGTGAATGTGTAGCCATTTAAAGTAGACACGACTATTTTTGAGGATAGTATTCTTCACAGATGCCCTGAACCAGTGGCCATGTGAAAGAGATTCCTTACTTTTCAGATATATGTAATATTCAGTAAAACACTGAAAGAGTGGCCTTCTGAAATAGAACCCATTTTACTCCACAGATGTGCATAAGTTTTTGAATCACCAATCGAAACATCATATGAAACAGACAAGTGATTATTCCCCACATGTGCAGTATTCAAAAAGACATTGATTGTGTGGCCACATAAAATAGACTAGTGTCTATTCCACACGTGTACATTATTTCCTGATTATGTAAATTAAAGGCTATATAAAGTAGACTCCTAACACTTCCCCTGGTGTGCATTACTCAGTGAGGCTTTTTGTTGAACCATATGAAACAGGATGCTGTCTATCTCAAATATTTCTATTATTCAGTGAATCTCTGAATGAGTGTCTATATGAAATAGACTGCTAAGTATTTTACATTTTACATTTTTCACTGAGGTTACGAGTCAGTGGCCATATAAAATGAAATCCTGAGTAATTCACACATGCATATTATCCACTGAGGCTATGAATGAGTGTCCAAATAAAATTGAATCCTCGTTACTTCACACGTGTACATTATTTTCCGAGGCTCAGAATATATGTCCATCGAAAATAGACTCCAAATTATTCCCCAGGTGTGTAATATTCAGTGAGGCTCATAATATGTTCCCATATCAGTTAGATTCCTTACTATATCAAGAGTCTGTCTTATTCACTGAAGCTCTGAATATGTCTACATGAAATAGACTCCTGACTATACCACATTATTCAGTGACACTCCGAATTAGAGGCCACATGAAAATGTCTCCTGACTATTCCACAGGTGTGCATTATTTAGTGAGACTCTGAATGAGAGGACAAAGGTAAAACCTGATTATTTCACCAGGTGTGTACACTTAGTGGGGCTCTTAACGTGTGGCCATAGGAAATAGACTTCTGACTATTCCGCAGGTGTGCATACTTTAGTGATTCTCTGAATGCGTGGCTATAAAAAATAGACTTCAGACTATATCACAAGTGTGTAATATTCAGTTAGGCTTTGAAAGAGGGGCCATATGAAACAGACTTCTAATTACTTCACATGTGCATTATTCACAGTTTGTCTGAATGAGTAGCCATATGACATAGACTTCTCATTATTATCCATGTGTGCATTAATGAAACAGGCTCTGTTTGAGTGTCCATACCAAATAGACTCCTGACACTGCCACAGGTGTGTATTACTCAGCTATATACAAAATTAGAGTTCATATGAAATAGACTCCTGACCATCACACAGGTGTGTATCATTCAGCAAGGCACTTAATTCGTGGCTATGTTAAACAGCGTCCTGATTACTCCATAAATGGTTAAAACTGGCTATGTGCAGAAAGAAGAAACTGGACCCTTTCTGACACCTTACACTAAAATTAACTCCAGATGGATTAAAGACTTAAACATAAGAACCATAAAAACCCTAGAAGACAATCAAAACCATTCAGGACATAGGAGTAGAAAAGATCAAAAACACCAAAAGCATTGGCAACAAAAGCCAAAATAGACAAATGGGACCTAATCACCCACAGCTTTTGCACAGCAAAAGAAACAGTGACTAGAGTGATTTGGCAACCATAAGAATGGGAAAAATTTATTAATCTGACAAAGGGCTGATACCAGAATTTAAAGAACTCAAAGAGATTTACTGGAAGAAATCAAACAAGCAAAACAAAATATGATAATACAAAAGAAGACATATAAAACACGTGAAAGAATGCTCATCCTCACTGGTCATTAGAGAGATGCAAATCAAAACCACATTGAGATACCATCTCACAACATTTAGAATGGCTAAAAATCTGGAGACAGCAAATGCTGGAGAGGATGTGGAGAAATAAAACATTCTTACACTGTTGGGAGTGTAAATTAGCTCAACCATTGTGGAAGACAGTGTGGCGATTCCTCAAGGACTTAGAAATAGAAATTCCATTTGACCCAGCAATCCCATTACTGGGTATATCCAAAGGACTATAAATCGTTCTACTATAAGGACACATGCACACGAATGTTCATTGCAGCACTGTTTACAATAGCAAAGAGGAACCAACCCAAATGCCTAACAATGATAGACTTGGAAATACAAATACACCATGGCATATTATGCAGCAATCAAAAATGATGAGTTTATGTACTTTGTAAGGACATGGATAATCTGAGAACATCATTCTCAGCAAACTGACACAAGAACAGAAAAGAAATACTGCATATTCTCACCATAGGCGGGTGAGAAAATGAGAACACATGGACACAGGGAGGGTCTAGCACACACTGGGGTCTATTTAGGAGGGACAGCGGGAGGCTGGGGATAAGTAGCCTGGGGATAAATGTGGGGTGGGAGAACAAAACACACTGCCATGTGTACCTATAACATCGCAGGATCTGCACATGTACCCAAAACCTAAAAAAAAATTTAAAAAAAAGTAAAGAAAATCTTCCTTTGTTGTGTGTAAATAAAATGATAAAAAGACTCAGCTGTATTGCCCATGTACAGTGTCTCTGAATGATTTAAAGTAGACACTTGACTATTTTTGAGGGAGTATTCTTCACAGAGGCCTGAACCAGTGGCTGAGAAAGAGATTCCTTACTAGATATATAATATTCACTAAAACAGTGAAAGAGTGGCCTTCTGAAATAGAACCCATTTTACCACAGGTGTGCATAAGTTTTGATTCACCAAACGAAACACCATATGAAACAGACAAGTGATTATTCACCACTTTTGTGCTGATCAACATAAAACAGACTAGTGTCTATTCCACACGTGTACATATTTTCTGATTCTGTAAATTAAAGGCTATATAAAGTAGACCACTTTGTGCATTACTCAGTGATGCTCTTTGTTTGACAATATGAAACAGGATGCTGTCTATCTCAAATATTTGTATTATTCAGTGAATCTGAATGAGTGCCTATGAAATAGACTGCTAAGTATTTTACATTTGCATTTTTCACTGAGGTTTGAGTCAGTGGCCATATAAAATGGAATCTTAATCCACACGTGCATGTTATCCACTGAGGCTATGAATGAATGTCCTAATAAAGAGACTCTGTATACACCACAGGTGTACAATATTTTCTGATGATTCTGAATATATGTCCATCGAAAATAGACTCCAAATTATTTCTGGGTGTTTATTCAGAGTAGGAAGGCCATATCAATTAGATTTTACTATATCACATGTCTGTCTTATTCACTGAAGCTCTATGTGTCTACATAAAATAATTCCTGAACTACATTATTCAGTGACACTGAATTAGAGGCCACATGAAAAAGTCTCCTGTCCACAGGTATTTTCACTGAATAAGGGGATAAGGTAAATCCTGACAATTTCTCAGGTGTGTACACATAGTGAGGCTCTTAAGGAGTGGCCAGGAAAGAGACTTGAATTCTGTATAGAGATTCTCTGAATGGTGGCCACAGTAGACTATTCTATACTAGTGTAATTCAGTGAGTGTGATCCAAGAATGAGACTTTAATCATATTACAAGTATTATTCACTGTTTGTCTGAATGAGTAGCTGTATGACATAGACTCCTCATTGTTACACATGGTGCATTAATCAAACAGGTTCTGTGAGTGTCCATACCAAATAGACCCTGACACTGTGTGTATTACTCAAAGATACACAAAATTTCAAATGAAATAGACTGGCTAACCCAGATGTGTATCCAGGAAGGCACTTAATTCTGGCTATCCTTTAAATAAATTTTGCATTATAGGTTTTACATGTCATGCAAGATATTCATGAAACCTGAAAGTGTGCTGCCTATTAACATAGTATATATAGTGTTAGTGGCATGTATAGTAGACATCTGACCATTTGTTCATTTTTCTCCATATGAGTGAGTATAGAGACTTTCTGTTCAAATGTCTGAAATATGTTCTATTCATGTTTGAAAGACACAAAATCTTTAGTGCATATTCCAGGTGTATATAGACATTTTTACATGATTTGGTTGGTTCAGTCTTTCTATTGAAACAGGTGTGTAAATATTCGTGGCATGTGTCTTATAGTAAAACAGTCCTGATACTCATTGAAGTTTATTATTCACTGAAACTTTGAGTGATAGACCATAAAAACACCTGACTATTGCTCCATTGTGAATTATTCAATAAGTTAAATGTAGTATCAAATAGAATTTAGGATTCTTCAGGTGTATATCACTCAGTGAGGCACAAAAAGGTGGCCATATAAAATGCTCGACTATTACCCTGGTGTGCATTATTCACTGAGGCTCTAAATGAGTGGCTACATGAAGTAGACTCTTCTTTTGTGTATTATTGAATGAGTCTCTGACTAAGGGCATAAAAAGAGACTCAGGTGTATTTCCCAGGTGTTCATTACCTACAGTCTCTGAATGTGTAGCCATTTAGTAAACTTGACTATTTTTGAGGAGTATTCTTCACAGAGCCCTGAACCAGTGGCCATGTGAAAGAGATTCCTTATTTTCAGATATACATATATTCACTAAAAAAGAGTCCTTCTGAAATAGAACCCATTTTACTCCACAGGTGTGCATAAGTTTTTGATTCACAATCAAACACCATATGAAACAGACAAGTGATTATTCCACATGTGTATTCAAAAGGCTTTGATTGTGCCATATAAATAGACTAGTGTCTATTCCACACGTGTGCATTATTTCCATTGTAAAAGACTCCTAACACTTCCCCTGGTGTATTACTCAGTGAGGCTTTTTGTTTAACCATATGAAACAGGATGCTGTCTCAAATATTTATTATTCAGTGAATCTCTGAATGAGTGTCTATATGAAATAGACTGCTAAGTATTTTACATTTTGCATTTTTCACTGAGGTTACGAGTCAGTGGCCATATAAAATGGAATCTGACTATCACACGTATTATCCACTGAGGCTATGAATGAGTGTCCTAATAAAATAGACTGACTCCAATGTACATTATTTTTCGAGGCTCTGAATATATGTCCATCGAAAATAGACTCCAAATTATTCCCCAGGTGTGTATTATTCAGTGAGGCTCAGAATATGTTTCCATATCAATTAGATTCCTTACCAAGAGTCTGTCTTATTCACTGAAGCTCTGAATATGTCACATGAAATAGACTCCTGACTATACCACATTATTCAGTGACAATTAGAGGACATGAAAAGTCTCCTGACTATTCCACAGGTGTGCATTATTTAGTGAGACTCTGAATGAGGGGCAAAGGTAAACCTGACTATTTCCCAGGTGTGACACTTAGTGAGGCTCTTAATGTGGCCATAGGAAAGAGACTCTGACTATTCCACAGGTGTGCATTATTTAGTGATTCTCTGAATGGTGGCCATAGACTAGACTATATCACAAGTGTGTAATATTCAGTGAGGCTGTGAAAGAGGTCCATGAAACAGACTTCTAATTACACATGTGCATTATTCACAGTTTGTCTGAATGAGTAGCTATGACAGACTTCATTATCCATGTGTGCATTAATCAAACAGGCTCTGTTTGAGTGTCCATACCAAATAGACTCCTGACACTGCCCAGGTGTGTATTACTCAGCATACACAAATTAGAGTTCATATGAAATAGACTCTGACCATCACACAGGTGTGTATCATTCAGAAGGCACTTAATTCGTGGCTCTTAAACAGCGTCCTGATTACTCCATGTATTATTCACTGAAACTTTGAATGATAGACCATAAAATAGACACCTGACTATTGCTCCATTGTGAATTATTCAATAAGGTCTAAATATGTAATCAAATAGAATCCTGAGGATTCTTCAGGTATATCACTCAGTGAGGCACAAATGAGTGGCCATATAAAAATGCTCGACTATTACCTGGTGTGCATTATTCACTGAGGCTCAAAATGAGTGGCTACATGAAGTAGACACTTAACTTTCTTTGTGTATTGAATGAGTCTCTAACTATAAAAAATAGACTCAGTGTATTTCCCAGGTGTTCATTACCTAAGAGTCTCTGAATGTGTAGCCAAAGTAGACATTGAATTTTTGAGAGTATTATTCACAGAGGCTGAAAGTGGCCATGTGAAAGATTCTTACTTTTCAGATATACATATACTAAAACACTGAAAGAGTGGCCTTCTGAAATAGAACCCATTTTACCCCAGTATAAGTTTTGATTCACCAATCAAACCATATGAAACAGACAAGTGATTATTCCCACATGTGCATCAAAAGGCTTTGATTTGTGGCACATAAAATAGACTAGTGTCTATTCCACACGTGTGCATTATTTCCTGATTGTAAATTAAAGGCTATATAGTAGACCCAACACTTCCTGGTGTGCAACTCAGTGAGGCTCTTTTTGTTTAACCATATGAAACAGGATGCTGTCTATCTCAAATATTTGTATTATTCAGTGAATCTCTGAATGAGTGTCTATATGAAATAAGTATTTTATATTTTGCATTTTCACTGAGGTTACGAGTCAGTGGCCATATAAAATGAATCCTGACTAATCCACATGCATATTATCCACTGAGGCTATGAATGGGTGTCAAAATAGACTTTACTCACAGGTGTGCATCATTTCAGAGGCTCTGAATATATGTCCATCGAAAATAGACTCCAAATTCCCAGGTGTGTATTATTCAGTGAGGCTCAGAAATATCCATATCAATTAGATTCCTTACTATATCAAGAGTCTGTCTTATTCACTGAAGCTCTGAATCTACATGAAATAGACTCACTAACCACATTATTCAGTGACACTAAAATTAGAGGCCATGAAATGTCTCCTGACTATTCCACAGGTGTGCATTATTTAGTGAGACTGAATGAGGATAAAGGTAAATCCTGATTATTTCACCAGGTGTGTACACTTAGTGAGGCTCTTAACAATATAGGAAAGAGACTTGACTATTCTGCAGGTGTGCATTATTTAGTGATTCTCTGAATGAGTGGCCATAAAAATAGACTCCAGACTATATCACAAGTGTGTAATATTCAGTGAGGCTTTGAAAGACCATATAAAACAGACTTCTAATTACTTACATGTGCATTCACAGTTTGTCTGAATGAGTATATATAGACTCATTATATCCATGTGTGCATTAATCAAACAGGCTCTGTTTGAGTGTCCATACCAAATAGACTGACACTGTGTGTATTACTCAGCTATATACAAAATTAGAGTTCATATGAAATAGACTCCTGACTATCACACAGGTGTTATCAGCAAGGCACTTAATTCGTGGCTATGTTAAACAGCGTCCTGATTACTCCATATGTTACTATTCACTGAAACTTTGAATGATAGACCATATAAATAGACACCTGACTATTGCTCCATTGAATTATTCAATAAGTCTAAATGAGTGGTAGTATCAAATAAAATCCTGAGGATTCTGTAGTGAGGCACAAAATGAGTGGCCATAAAAAAAATGCTGACTATTACCCTGGTGCATTATTCACTGAGCTCAAAATGAGTGGCATGAAGTAGACTCTTAACTCTTCTGTGTATTATTGAATGAGTCTGACTGGGCATAATATATTGCCCAGGTGTTCATTACAGAGTCTCTGAATGTGTAGCCATTTAAAAGACACTTGACTTTTTGAGGAGCTTCACAGAGGCCCTGAATGAGTGGCCATGTGAAAGAGATTCCTGACTTATCAGATATACATATTTTTCACTAAAACACTGAAAGAGTGGCCTTATGAAATAGAACCCATTTTACTCAACAGGTGTGCATTATTTTGATTCTAAACTAATCATATGAAACAGACTAGTGATTATTCCCACATGTGCAGTATTAAAAGTTGTATGTCTATGTCAAATAGTCTCTGACACATTTGTGTATTATTCACGGAGCTGCTTAATTTGGGGCTTTTAAATAGGGTCCTGACTACTCCACAGCTGTTTATTGCACTGAAGAAATGACAGGCCATATGAAATAGACTCTTACTATTGCCCCATATTATTCAGTAATGCTGTGATTGAGTGTCCATGACTTGGACACTGACTATTCCCAAGGTGTGTATTCTTCAGTGAGATTCTGAACGAGTGACCATATAACATAAACCCTTGACTCTATCCAGAATTATTTTCAGTTGCATTGTCCACCAAAGAGTCATCAATGTCCATGTGAGTCAATAAGAGGCCATATTTTCCAGACTCCAGAATGTTCAAATAGAGCTCTGAATGAGTGTATTATAAAATAGAGCCCTGAATGCTCCTCAGGTTTACATGGCTCTAAATGAGTGGCTATGAAAGAATTTTAACTTTCCCAAGGTGTATGTTATTCAGCTCTGAATAGTGGCTATAGGAAATAGAATTCTGACTACAATAGAGGTGTTTCTCAAGGAAGCTCTGAAATTGATGCCACATGTAATAGTCCCAGGTATGTTATTCACTGAGGCTCTGAAACTTTCCATGAAATTGTTGACTTGTCCACAGGTGTGTATTATTGACTCTAAAAATATTTGGGCATGTAAATAGACAAGTGACTATTCCAAAGTTGTGTATTACTCACTCAGGCTTTGATTTTCCATATAAAATAGTCTAGTGTCTATTCCATGTGCATTATTCCCTGAGGCTGTAAAAAGAGGCTAAAGTAGACTAACACTTCCTATTTTACTCAGTGAGGCTCATTTTGTGTGACCATATGAAACAGGATGCTGCTATTAAATATTTGTATTATTTAGTGAATCTCTGAATGAGTGTCTATGAATAGACTGCTGTATTTTACATTTGTGCATTTTTCACTGAGGTTAAGAGTCAGTGGCTATAATTGAATTGGACTGACTCCACGTATATTATCCACTGAGGCTATGAATGAGTGTCCTAATAAAATAGACTCCTGGCTACTCCATGTACATTTACCAGGCTCTGAATGAATGTCCATCAAAATAGACTCCAAATTATTCTCCAGGTGTGTATTATTCAGTGAGGCTCAGAAGATGACATTAATTAGATTCCTTACAACATCCTGTTTTATTCACTGTGCTCTGAATATATTGTCTACATGAAATAGACTCCTGACACATTATTCAGTGCACAAATTAGAGGCCACATGAAAGTCTCCTGACTTTCATGTGCATTATTTAGTGAGACTCTGAATGAAGGATAGGTAATGACTATTTTCCCAGGTGTACACTAGTGAGGCTCTTAAGTGGATAGAGTCTCCATTTCCACAGGTGCATTATTTAGTGAGACTCTAGAGGTAAAATCCTGACTATTTCCAGGTTGTACACTTAGTGAGGCTCTTAAGAGTGGCCATAGGAAAGAGACTTCTGACTATTCCACAGGTGTGCATTATTTAGTGATTCTCTGAATGGGTGGCCATAAAAATAGACTCCAGACTATATCACAAGTGTGTAATATTCAGTGAGGCTGTGAAAGAGGGTCCATAAGAATCAGACTCTAATTACTTTACATGTGCATTATTCATTGTTTGTCTGAATGAGTAGCCATGACATAGACTCTCATTATTATACATGTGTCATTAATCAAACAGGTTCTGTTTGAGTGTCCATAAAATAGACTCCTATTTCCCCAGGTCACTATACACAAAATTAGAGTTCATATGAAATAGACACCAGGCTATTACCCAGGTGTGTATCATTCAGGAAGGCACTTAATTCGTATCTTAAACAGCGTCCTGATTACTCCATAAGTTTATTATTCACTGAAACTTTGAGTGATAGACCATATAAAATAGACACCTGACTATTGCTCATTATTCAATAAGGTGCTAAATGCATAGTATCAAATAAAATTAGGATTCTCAGTAGGCACAAAATGATTATATAAAATGCTCGACTATTACCCTGGTGTGCATTATTCACTGAGGCTCTAAACAAGTATCTTAACTCTTCCCAGGTGTGTATTATTGAATGAGACTCTGACTAAGTGGGCATAAAAGAGTATGCCAGGTGTTCATTACCTACAGAGTCTCTGAATGTAGCCATTTAAAGTAGACACTTGACTATTTTTGAGGGAGTATTCTTCACAGAGGCCCTGAATGAGTGGCCATGTGAAAGAGATTCCTTACTTTTCAGATATACATATTATTCACTAAAACACTGAAAGAGTGGCCTTCTGAAATAGAACCCATTTTCCACAGGTGTGCATAAGTTTTGATTCACAAACGAAACACCATATGAACAGAAAGTGATTATTCTTCCACATGCAGTATTCAAAAGGTTTGATTCTGTATAAAATAGACTAGTGTCTATTCCACATGTGCATTATTTCCTGATTCAAATGGATATAAATAGACTCAACACTATATTCAGTGACGTTTCCATATGACAGTGCTATCTAAATATATTATTCAGTGAATCTTTGTGTATATATAAATAGACTGACCTAACAGCATTTGTCACTGATCTATAGGAATTACTCCACAGGTGCATATTATTTAGTGAGGCTCTTTGAACCATAAAACAGGATGCTGTCTATAAAATTTTTATTATTCAGTGAATCTCTGAATGAGTGTCTATATGAAATAGACTGCTAAGTACTTTACATTCATTCACTGAGGTTAGAGTCATATAAAATGGAATCCTGACTAATCACGTGCATATCCACTGAGGCTATGAATGATGTCCAAATAAAATAGACTCCTGGCTACTCAGGTGTACATTATTTCCGAGGCTCTGAATATATGTCCATCGAAAATAGACTCCAAATTATTCTCCAGGTGTGTATTATTCAGTGAGGCTCAGAATATGTCCATATTAATTAGATTCCTTACTATATCAGGGTCTGTCTTATTCACTGAAGCTCTGAATATGTGTCTACATGAAATAGACTCCTGACTACACCACATTATTCAGTGACAGAATTAGAGGCCACATAAAAAGTCTCCTGACTATTCCACAGGTGTGCATTATTTAGTGAGACTCTGAATGAGGGATAAAGGTAAATCCTGACTATTTCTCCAGGTGTGTACACTTAGTGAGGCTCTTAAAGTGGCCATAGGAAAGAGACTTCTGACTATTCCACAGGTGCATTATTTAGTGATTCTCTGAATGTGTGGCCATAAAATAGACTCAGACTATATCACAAGTAATATTCAGTGAGGCTGTGAAAGAGGGCCATATGAAACAGACTTCTAATTGTTCCACATGTGCATTATTCTGTTTGTCTGAATGAGTAGCCATATGACAGACTCCTCATTATCCATTAATCAAACAGGTTCTGTTTGAGTGTCCATACCAAATAGACTCCTGACACTGCCCCAGGTGTGTATTACTCAGCTATACAAAATTAGAGTTCATATGAAATAGACTCCTGACTATCACACAGGTTCATTCAGCAAGGCACTTAATTCGTGGCTTAAACATCCTGATTACTCCATAGAAGTTTATTATTCACTGAAACTTTGAATGATAGACCATATAAAATAGACACCTGACTATTGCTCCATTGTGAATTATTCAATAAGGTTCTAAATGAGTGGTAGTATCAAATAGAATCCTGAGGATTCTTCAGGTGTATATTCAGTGAGGCACAAAATGAGTGGCCATATAAAAAATGCTCGACTATTACTGGTGTGCATTATTCACTGAGGCTCTAAATGAGTGGCTACAAGTAGACTTAACTCTTCAGGTGTGTAAATTGAATGAGACTCTGACTATGGGCAAGAGACTCTGTACAGGTGTATTATAGTCTGAATGTGTCATAAATGAGACTCTGTACCATTTATAAAGAGAGGTTTTGACCAGTGTTCTGAATGTACATTTCTGACTTGATTATTTTGAAGTATTCTTCACAGAAAATGAGTGGCCATGTGAAAGAGATTTTCAGATATATATTATTCACAAAACACTGAAAGAGTGGCCTTGAAATAGAACCCATTTTACTCAGGTGTTTAGTTTTGATTCACCAATGAATCACCATATGAAACAGACTAGTGATTATTCCACATGTGCAGTATTGAAAAGGTTCTGTATGAGTGTCATATCAAATAGTCTCCTGACTCTGACACTGTGTGTATCATTCACGGAGCTGCTTACCTTCAATAGGGTCCTGACTACTCCACAGCTGTATTATGCACTGAAGCTCTGAATGAGAGGCCATATGAAATAGACTCTTTACTATTGCCCCACATTATTCGGTAATGCTGTGATTGAGTGTCCATATGACTTGGACTCTGACAATTCCCAAGGTGTGTATGAGAGATTCTGAACTGACCACATATAAACTCCTGACTCTATCTCTTGATTATTTCATTCTGCATTGTCCACTGAGTCATATCAAATAGTCTCAGACTATTCTTAGTGCATTATTCAGTGAGTCTCTGAATAAGTGGCTATATATATAAATCCAGTATTTTCCAGATATATGATTCTTCACTGAGTTCTGAATCATGGAAGATCCACTCCATTTCATAGGTCTGTCTGTGAAGCTCTGAATGAGTTGCCATAAAATAGAGACTCCTTAATACTCTTCAGGCATGCGTTTTTACATTCAAATGTCAACACGAAACAGAATTCTGACTTTTCCAAGGTGTATGTTATTCAGTTAGTCTCTGAATATGTGGCTATAGGAAATAGAATGACAGAGTTTCTTATTCAAAGCTCTGAAATTGATGCCATGGCTCCTGAGTATTTCCAGGTATGACACTGAGCTCTGAAACTTTAGCCATATGAAATTGTTTTCTGACCACATGTTTGTATTATTGACTCTGACTCTAAACATTTGGCCATATGAAATAGACTAGTGACTATTCCAAAGTTGTGTATTACTCACTCAGGCTTTGATTTTGTAATATATAAAATAGAATAGTGTCTATTCCATGTGCATTATTCCTGATTCTGTAAATGAGGCTAAATAAAGTAGACTCCTAACACTTCCCAGGTGCATTACTCAGTGAGGCTCTTTTGTGTAACAATATGAAACAGGATGCTGTCTATCATATTTTTATTATTCAGTGAGTCTGAATGAGTGTCTATATGAAATAGACTGCTGAGTATTTTGTGCATTTGTCACTGAGGTTGCAAGTCAGTGGCCATATAAATGGAATCCTGACTAATCCACACGTGCATATTATCCATGAGGCTATGAATGAGTGTCCAATAAATAGACTCCTGGCTACTCCACAGGTGCATTATCCAAGGCTCTGAATGAATGTCCATAGAGACAAATTATTCCCAGGTGTGTATTATTCAGTGAGGCTCAGAAGATGTGGCCATATTAATTAGATTCTTACAACATAGAACACTTATTCACTGAGGCTCTGAATATGTGTCTACATAAAAAGACTTGACTACCACATTATTCAGTGACACCGAATTAGAGGCCACATCAGTCCTGACTATTCCACAGGTGTGCATTATTTAGTGACACTCTGAATGAGGAAGGTAAATCCTGACTATTTCCCAGGTGCACTATTGAAGTGAGCCATAGGAAAGAGACTTCTGACTATTCCACAGGTGTGCATTATTTAGTTATTCTCTGAATGAGTGGCCATTAAAATAGACTCCAGACTATATCACAAGTGTGTAATATTCAGTGAGGCTGTGAAAGAGGGCCATATGAAACAGACTTAATTATTCCATGTGCATTATTCACTGTTTGTCTGAATGAGAAGTATGATAGACTCATTATTATACATGTGTGCACAAACAGTAAAATCAAACAATCCTGATCTGCCCCAGGTGTTTATTACTCAGTGAAACAAATAAGGAAATAGTTCCCTATCACCCAGGTGTGTATTTCAGGAAGGAATTCTAAAACAGCATCCTGATTCTCCATAGAATTTATTATTCACTGAAACTGAATGATAGACCATATAAAAACACACCTGACTATTGCTGAATTATTCAATAAGGTTCTAAATGATAGTAGTATCAAAGAGAATCCTGAGGATTCTTCAATGATATCACAGTGAGGCACAAAATGAGCCATAAAAAAAATGCTGATTATCATAGTGTGCATTACACTGAGGCTCTAAATGAGTGGCTACATGAAGACTAAACTCTTATGATGTTGAATGAATTGAACAAAAAAGACTCTGTATTGCCCAGGTGTTTACTGAATGTGTAGGCATTTGAAGTAGACTTGATATTTTGAGTTTACAGGCCCTGAATAGGGCCATGAAAGAGATTCCTGACTTATATATACATATTATTCAGTAAAAACTGAATGAGTAGTAAAATAGAACCATTTTACCCACAGGTGTGCATTATTTTTGATTCTAAACGAATCACATAGACTAGATTATTCTCATGTGTATTCAAAAAGGTTCTATGAGTGATAAAAGTCTCCTGATGTGTATTTCATTCAGGAGTGCAATTATTCACAGATCCTGACTAACATGACACTGATTCTGAATGAGTGGAATATTTACTATTGCTTCATTGTGCATTATTCAGAATGCTGTGATTGAGTGCATAAGACTTGACTCTGACTATTCCCAGGTGTGTATTCTTCAGAGAGATTCTGAATGAGTGACCAAAATAAATTGACTCTATCCTCTTGACTATTTTTCTGTTCTGCATTGTCCACTGAGTCATGGGTGACTTATCAAATAATTCCAGACTAACAGGTGTGTTTATTCAGTGAGTCTCTGAATAGCTCATATAAATAACTGAGAACCAGATATTTTTCACACATTTGAATAAGCTCATGTGAAATACACTGATTCCATATCTGCATTATTCTGTGAAGCTCTGAATGGGCCATAAAATAGAGACTCCTGAATTC
Source organism: Saguinus midas (assembly GCA_021498475.1). Taxonomy (NCBI): domain Eukaryota; kingdom Metazoa; phylum Chordata; class Mammalia; order Primates; family Cebidae; genus Saguinus; species Saguinus midas. The sequence continues at coordinate 6,058 of JAKFGQ010000477.1, read as the reverse complement.
CCATTTTGACATTGGCTCTAAATGAGTATAGACTTGACTTTTCCAAGGTGTGTTATTCAGTTAGGCTCTGAATCAGCTATATGATCTGAGACACATGCTGAGAAACTATTACTTTACACTAATATTCCCATTGTGTGTGTGATTCTCAGGGACCTGACCATATGAATCCTACTGTATATATCCGTTATTCATTTCCACTTGGACTGCTTGAATTGACTCATCATGACAACCAACCCAATTCTATCCAGATATTCTGATGTGGCACATATAAATAACCTGAGTCCATATGAGTATTTTTTTCATGGATGAATCTGAGAACATCATTCTCAGTAAACTGACACAAGCAGGCTATATTCACTCATAGGTGTGATACTACCAGAGATACTACTATCACTCTATTGAATGATTCTCACAGCCTAAATGAGTGTGTGAAAAGAAGACAGACTTTCCCATGTGTGTTATTTAGGCTCTGACATGATATATGGCTAGAAATAGAATTCTGACTACAAAAGTTTCTTATTCAATGAAGCTCTGAAATTGATGCCACATGTAATAGCGTCCTGAGTTTTCATGTATTATTCACTGAGGCTCTGAAACTTTGGCCATATGAAATTGTTTTCTGACTAGTCCACAGGTGTGTATTATTGATTCTGACTCTAAATATTTGGGCATATGGAATAGACTAGTGACTATTCCATAGTTGTGTATTACTCAGGCTTTGATTTTGTGGCCATAAAAATATGTCTATTCCACACGTGCATTATTCCTGAGGCTGTAAATGAGGCTATATAAAGTAGACTCCTATCACTTCCCCAGGTTTCCATTACTCAGTGAGGCTCTTTTGTGTTACCATATGAAAAATGCTGTCTATATTAATTGTATTATTCAGTGAATCTCTGAATGAGTGTCTATAAAATAGACTGCTGAGTACTTTACATTTGTGCATTTTTCACTGAGGTTATGAGTCAGTAATAAAATGAAATCCTGACTAATCCACACGTGCATATTATCCACTGAAGCTATTAATGAGTGTCAATAAAATAGACTCCTGGCTACTCCACAGGTGTACATTATTCGAGGCTCTGAATGAATGTCCATAGACTCCAAATTATTCCCCAGGTGTGTATTATTCAGTGAGGCTCAGAAGATGTGGCCATATTAATTAGATTTCTTACTGTATCAAGGGCCTGTCTTATTCACTGTGGCTCCTAATATGTGTCTACGTGATATAGACTCCTGACTACACCACATTATTCAGTGACACTCCGAATTAGAGGCCACATGAAAAAGTCTCCTGACTATTCCACAGGTGTGCATTATTTCGTGAGACTCTGAATGAGGGGATAAAGGTAAATTCTATTTCCCCAGGTGTGTACATTTAGTGAGGCTCTTAATGAGTGGCCATAGGAAAGAGTCTCCTGACTATTCTGCAGGTGTGCATTAATTAGTGATTCTCTGAATGACTGGCCATAAAAATAGACTCCAGACTATATCACAATTGTGTAATATTCAGTGAGGCTGTGTAAGAGGGGCCATATGAAACAGACTTCTAATTACTCCACATGTGCATTATTCACTGTTTGTCTGAATAAATAGCCATATGATATAGACTCCTCATTATTATATGTGTGCATTAATCAAACAAGTTCCGTTTGAGTGTCCATAGCAAATAGATTCCTGACCCTGAACCAGGTGTGTATTACACAGTGATACACAAAATTAGAGTTCACATGAAATAGACTCCTGACTATCACCCAGGTATGTATCATTCAGGAAGGCACTTAATTAGTGGCTATCTTAAACTGCGTCCTGATTACTCCATAGAAGTTATATATTCAGTGAAACTGTGAATGATAGACCATGTAAAATAGACACCTGACTATTGCTACATTGTGAATTATTCAATATGGTTCTAATTGAGTGGTAGTATCAAATAGAATCCTGAGGATACTTCAGGTGTATATCACTCAGTGAGGCACAAAATGAGTGGCAATATGAAAAATGCTCGACTATTACCCTGGCGTGCATTATTCACTGAGGATCTAAATTAGTGGCTACATGAAGTACACTCTTAACTCTTCCCTAGGTGTGTATTATTGAATGAGACTCTGACTAAGTGTGCATAAAAAAGAGACTCAGGTGTATTTCCTAGGTGTTCATTACTTACAGAGACTCTGAATGTGTAGTCATGTGAAGTAGATCCTTGACTGTTTCTGAGGGGAGTACTATTCACACAGGCCCAGAATGAGTGGCCATGTGAAAGAGATTCCTGACTTATCAGATATACATATTATTCACTAAAGAATTGAAAGGGTGGCCTTATGAAATAGAACCCATTTTACTCCACAGGTGTGCATTATTTTTTGATTCTCCAAACGAATCACCATATGAAACAGACTTTTGATTATTCACCACATGTGCAGTATTCGACAAGTTTCTGTATGAGTGTCTATATCAAAGAGTCTCCTGACTCTGACACATGTGTGTATCATTCACGGAGCTGATTAATTTGGGGCTACCTCAAATAGGGTCCTGACTACTCCACAGCTCTTTATTACACACTGAAGCTCTGATTGAGAGTCCATATGAAATAGACTCCTTACTATTGCCCCTTTGTGCATTGTCCCGTAATGCTGTGATTCAGTGGCCATATGACTTGGACACTTACTATACCAAAGGTGTGTATTCTTCAGTGAGATTCTGAACGAGTGACCACATAACATAAACTTCTGACTCTATCATCTTGACTATTTTTCTGTTCTGCATTGTCCACTGAGTCGCTGGGTGTAGGGTCGTATCAAATAGTCTTTAGACTATTCCTTATGTGTGCATTATTCAGTGAGTCTCTGAATAAGTGGCTATATATAATACAATCCTGAGTATTTTCCAGATATATATGATTCTTCACTGAGGTTCTGAATAAGTGGCTATGTGAAATACACTCCTGACGTTTCCATAGGTCTGTATAATTCTGTGAAGCTCTGAATGAGTGGCCATAAAATAGAGACTCCTGAATACTCCTCAGGCGTGTGTTTTTACATTGGGCTCTAAATGAGTGGCTATACGAAATAGAATCCTGACTATTACGAAGGTGTATGTTATTTAGTTCGGCTCTGAATATGTGGCTATAGGAAATAGAATTCTGACTACAATACAGGTGTTTATTATTCAATGAAGTTCTGAAATTGATGCCACATGTAATAGCGTCCTGAGTTTTACAGAAGTATGTATTATTTACTGAGGATCTGAAACTTTGGCCATATGAACTTGTTTTGTGACTATTCCACAGGCGTGTATTATTTACTCTGACTCTAAATATTTGGGCGTATGGAATAGACTAGTGACTATTCCATAGTTGTGTATTACTCACTCAGGCTTTGATTTTGTGGCCATATAAAATAGTCTAGTGTCTATTCCACACGTGTGCATTATTCCCTTAGGCTGTAAATGAGAGGCTATATAAAGTAGAATTTTATCACTTCCCCAGGTGTGCATTACTCAGTGAGGCTCTTTTTGTGTGACCATAGGGAACAGGATGTCGTCTATCTTAAATATTTGTATTATTCACTGAATCTCTGAATGAGTGTTTACATGAAATAGACTGCTGAGTACTTTACATTTGTGCATTTTTCATTTAGGTTACGAGTCAGTGGCCATATAAAATGGAATCCTGACTAATCCACAGGTGCATATTATCCACTGAGGCTATGAATGTGTGTCCTGATAAAATAGACTCCTTGCTTCTTCACAGGTGTGCATTATTTACCGAGGCTCTGAATGAATATCCATTAAAAATAGACTCAAAATTATTCTCCAGGTGTGTATTATACAGTGAGGCTCAGAAGATGTGGCCATATTAATTAGATTCCTTACTATATCAAGGGCCTCTCTTATTCACTGAGGCTCTGAATATGTGTCCACATGAAATAGACTCCTGACTACACCAAATTATTCAGTGACACTCCGAATTAGAGGCCACATGAAAATGTCTCCTTACTATTCCACAGGTGTGCATTATTTAGTGAGATTCTGAATGAGGGGATAAAGGTAAATTCTGACTATTTCCCCAGGTGTGTACACTTAGTGAGGCTCTTAACGAGTGGCCATAGGAAAGAGACATCTGAATATTCAGCAGGTGTGCATTATTTAGTGATTCTTTGAATGAGTGGTCAAAAAATAGACTTCAGACTATATCATAAGTGTGTAATGTTAAGTGAGGCTGTGAAGGATCCTCTGAATACCCCCTTTCTCCGTTGTGTGTCACTTCTCTCCTGTTTGCATCCTCCTCTCTCCTGTGTGTATCCTCCTCTCTCCTGTGTGTATGCCACTCTCTTTTGTGTGTATTCCCCTCTCCTGTGTGTATCCTTTTCTCTCCCGTGTGTATACCCCTCTCTCTTATGTGTATCCCCTCTCTCCAGTGTGTATCCTCCTTTCTGCTTTTTGAATCCTCCTCTCTTCTGTGTGTAAGCCCTGTTCTCATGTGTGTAAACCCCTTTCCTGTGTGTATTCTCTTCTTTCCTGTGTGTATCCCCCTTCCCCTGTGTGTATGCTGAACTCTCCTGTTTGTATCTTTTTTTGTTCCTGTGTGTATCCCTGTCTATCCTGTGTGTATCCTCCTCTCTCCTGTGTGTATCTCCCCGTCTCCTGGGCGTGACCCTCTCGACTGTGTGTATCTCCCTCTCTTTTGTGTGTTTCACCCTCGTATTTGTGTATCCTCCTTTCACCGCTGTGTATCCTTCTCTCTCCTGTGTGTATCCTCCTCTCTCCTGTGTGTATCCCCCTTCCCCTGTGTGTATCTTCCTCTCTCTTGTGTGTATTTCTCTCCCTCCTCTGTGTATGCTGCACTCTCCTGTTTGTATCTTCCTTGCTCCTCTGTGTGTCCCCCTCTCTCCTCTGTGTATCCTCCTCTCTCCTGTGTGTATGCCCCTCTCTTTTGTGTGTATTTCCCTCTATCCTGTGTGTATCCCACTCTCTCCTGTGTGTATCCCCCACTCCTGTTTGTATGCCCCACTTTCCTGTTTGTATTACCCTGTTTCCTGTGTGAATCCAACTGTCCTGTGTGTATCCCCCTCTCTCCTGTGTGTATGCACCTCTCCTGTGTGTATCCTCCACTCTCCTGTGTGTATCCTCCTCTCTTCTGTGTGTATTCTCCTCTCTCCTGTGTGTATTTTCCTCTCTCCTGTGTGTATCTTCTTATATCCTTTGTGTATCCCTCCTCTTTCCCTTGTGTTTTCCCCACTCTCCTGTGTGTAACCCCTTTCTCTTCTGTTTGTATCCCCCCTTTCTTCTGTGGTTATCCTCCTCTCTCCCGTGTGTATACCATCAATCCTGTTTGTATCCTCCACTCTTCTGTGTGTATCTTCCTCTCTCCTGTGTGTACGCCTCTCTCACCTGTCTGTATCCCCTCTCCTGTGTGTATCATCCTTTCTTTTGTGTATCCCCCTTTCTCTTGTGTGTATCCCCCTTTTCTGTGTGTATGCCCCTCTCTACTTTGTGTATCCTTCTGTTTCCTCTGTGTATCCTTTTCTCCTTTGCGTGTATCATCTCTCCTGTGTGTATCTTCCTCTCTCCTGTGTATCTTCCTCTCTCCTGTGTATATCTTTCTCTCTCCTCTGTGTATCCTCCTCTCTCCTGTGTGTATGATCCTCTCTCCTGTGTGTATCTTTCCTCATCCCTCTGTGTATCCCCCCTCTCTCCTCTGTGTATCCCCCTTTCTTTTGTGTGAATCACCTCTTTTTTGTGAATCCCCTCTCTCCTTTCTGTATCCTCCTCTCTGCTGTGTCTATCCTCCACTCTCCTGTGTGTACACCCCTCTCTCGTGTGTATCCCCTCTTCTGTGTGTATTCTTCTCTCACCTGATCGTATCCCCCTTTCTCCTGTGTGTATCACCCTCTCCTGTGTGTATGCTTCTCTCTCTTGTGTGTATCCCCCTCTCTACTGTGTGTATCCCCCACCCTTCTCTGTGTATGCTGCACTCTACTGTTTGTATCCTTCTTTTCCTATGTGTATCCCCCTCTCTACTGTGTGTATCCAACTCCCTTCTTTGAGCATCCCTGTC